>JARYGA010046915.1:0-46765 GCA_030545235.1 Helianthus tuberosus | reverse complement strand
GGTTCAAGTATACTCACAGTGCGTATTTAGCGAGGATACAACTTGATTGGATCGGTTGCGAGTATGTCTGCGTTAACCAGCGAACGATATAGTAAACGATGCACGGTTAAGCGGGAATAGTGTCAAAATGACAGTTATCCAGTCGGATGGTGCTCATCCGGTCGGTTGACCCCATCCGGTCGGATGACTGTTGGTTTGGTTCGGATGGCACTTGGTCCTGTCGGGTGGCATGTTATCTGATCGGATGATATGCTGTCCGATCGGATGGCATGTTGTCCTGGTCGGATGGCTTGTTGATTGGGTCGGATGATAGTCATCCGATCGGATGATATGCTATCCGATCGGATGACATGCTATCCGATCGGATGACATGCTATCCGATCGGATGGCATGTGGTCCGTTCGGATGACATGTTATCCGGTCGGATAACTCGTCTGTTTTTGCGTCCTGATTAACTGTTTTCGAGTGTTTTCGGAAGAAATACGTGTGGTTTTACTGAGATGTTGCGATATCGTTTTAAGCAATGATATTTCATTAGTTTCGACCCGTTCTAACGGCCGGGAACCACCCCGTTCAATTAGATCTGGCCGTACTTGACGGTTTCTCATGTTTAATCCCGAAATCGTTCAGTTCTTTGATTGGATGCATAGCTTTTAGGTGAGATTTGTTATCAAAACATGTGGAAATCACGCAGATCTGAGTCGTTTATGGTGGGATGAGGTCACACTTTTGAAGTTCATATGAACTCTTGCTGACATCACCTTAAAACACCTCAAATCAGTAGATTTCACGGTTAGAAATTGAATTTTAAAAGACAGAATGATGTAGAATTGAGTGTAGATCATAGAAGTACAAGTTTTTAGGTTGAAATCTTACCGGAATCGCGAGGAATCGAGAGAAAAGGGTCCAAGAGCGTGTTTGGTCGGGTGAGAGCTGTCACATCACTGTTTAAGTGATGTGACGTGCTATTTATAGGCAACAGAGAAGGCTGGAGGGTTTTGGGTCGGATGGCCCATCCGTTCGGATGGCCCATCCGTTCGGATGAGGCTGTCCATTCGGATGGACACTCCGGCGCGGGGGATTTCTCCGTTTTTGAGCGTTGCGATAGTTTTTGGAGTACGCGCTTTCTATAGTTATTTTATATTATATATATATATATATATATATATATATATCACTAGGGGTCGTATTTACGTATCCATATTTCCAAGTTTCGATATAACAATCGGTTTTCGTTTCGAGTGTGCGATTATTAGCGACGTTTCACGGCCATCAAGGAGGGTAATATAGGTCCTTTCTCGATGTCATCGGGAACGTTATTGTGTGTTGTGCCACAATGAATGACGGGGTACCACTCACTCGTATTGTCATCATCGTCACGACGACTGGAGCTATAGCACTCACCCGAGAGTCTTTGTTAGCGTTAATTGTCTGCGTTTTGACACATCACGGTCACCGAGGAGGGTAGAATAGGTCCTCACTCAATGTCGTCGTGAGTGTTAGTGTTTGTGGTGTGATGTAGTGATAATGTATTGCGAAAATATGCGATTATCCTTCGAATAGCGATGTATGCGATATAGTTACATTATGATCTGAATCTCTGGTGCTAGGCGTAACGAGTATGTCGAGTAGTAACAATGCACGAAAGTGCGGGTTGTTACAGTCTCCCCTGCTTTAGGAAATTTCGTCCCGAAATTAATCCAACAGGTAGACTTTTGAGAGTTGATCCTGCATAAGTAGCGATACAGCGAGTGATTTGACCGTAAGTTGACAAGCGAGAGCGTTTCGAATAAGAGAGATCGATTGCGATAGCGAGAAGGCGACGTAAAGACAAAAATAATATCCCACGAGTTGGCGTTCCAAAGTACCTCGTGTCGCGGAGAATTCGTTAGTTCAATGCGATTGAAATTTTAAAGAACTTGAAAGGTTTCTCATGACGTAGGGTTAACTGAGTCATCGTTAACCAACGTTACAAGAAACGTTCGTTTTTAGATATTAGAAAGGAATTTTGGATGGAAATCTTGAAAAATTTCCTTTCAACGTAAGGTCAACTGAGTCGATGTTAACCAATGTTGCAAGGAAGTTTAGGTTTAAACATTTTAAGGAATTCGAAGATGAAAACTGGGGTTACGAAAACTCTCCTACGAATTGGGTTCAGCTGAACTCGATGTTGAACCAACGTCTCAAGAAGGTCTTGTTTTTGATATTGCAAAAGGTTTTAAGGAAAAATTTGGACTCATGAAAGCTCCCCTTGGGCATGGAGTTAAGCTGAGTCGATGTTAACTCCCATGTTGTGAGGAGATTTCACTTGTCCCATGGTTTTAATAAATTTTTTTATAAAAATCAGTTTTAACCGTTTGAAAAAGACAATTTAGCATCGAGCCCCACTTGGCACCTTCCCCCGGAAGTTCGTTAATATGATTAAAACACTTATATATAAGAAGTACCAGCGGCGTATCCACCATGTTTTGCCCATATTACTTCCGTCTCGTGAGGCGGTGTCAGGTGTGCCGATAAGACACATATAGAATTTCGTTTCCTCGGTCCACTCAGTAGGAGGTCGGACCAAGTTGAAGATAAAAGCGGATAGTTTAGGTGGCGAGATTGATTGCGAATATAGTGATGACGGCGCATGCGAGTAGCTTGATGACACGAAACATCGAAGTAACGTGTCGGTTAGGCGACGTGCGATAAGCGGTAAGCGAATAGCGCGATATTGATTAGATTCCACATTAAACCCACATGGCACGTTTCCACGAGAGTTTGCTAACATGGCGAAACACTACGTTTAACCAGGTTAGTTTTGCCTCGTGAAGCGGTGTCATGTGTACTAATACCACACAGACTGCAATGAACACCAAGCGAGCGATAAGCGGTACGCGATACGCGAATAAGCGGTAGATTATACACGATAAGCGATAAGCGATTAGGTGATTAAGCGAATAACATAAACATAATACTAGTAGCGACGGTGACGATAATCGAATTACGATAAGCGGTAGTTGTTGCGTTGCAAGAGATGGAGGTATACGCGATTTATGCGGTTCGATTTGATTGATGAACCCCACAAAGTTTGACTAACATCAGACCCCACATGGCCTTTTTCCACGAAAGGCCGCCGATATGACTAAAACGCCCTGCTTTAATCATATGAGCTTTATTTCGTGAAGCGAGGTCATGTGTGCTAACTTAACACAAATATCACAGATAGCGGTAGACGACGACGATAGCGGTAGAGTGTTATACATCAAGCAATATAGTGATTCACATAATAAGCGGTAGTTATCCTCGAAATAATCGATAGAGATAGCGAGATACACATGATAAGCGATTGTGATTAGCCGAGCTTTGTTTCGAATAAGCTTTACGTTACGTTGCGACGCATCACGACTATCGAGGAGGGTAGAATAGGTCCTCACTCAAACAACATCGTGAGCGTTAATGTACTTGATGAGATTGGTTGCTACAGACTTACGACCAGTCTTGTGTCGATGCAATTGTCCTGCGAGGTAGACTCTCTAGAGTCCATCGATGAGGCGATTGCATTGCGTTTGTAGACTTACGACAAGTCTTGCGGTGATGCGATTTAGTTGTTACGCCTTGCGATTGAGTGTAGTGTGTTGAAAATAATCCCAATAGTATAATAGGTCTAGGAACGTTCAACTCCACATGGCACTTTCTGCACGAAACTTTGGTAGTATGGTAAAGCACACCTTGCTTTACCCCTATTACTTAAATCTCGTGTTTCGGTGCCATACTTCGTTGAAACGCTTATGGCACCTTAGAATTCACTACGATCTCCGTGCACTGACCCAAATAATCCCGTGTGCACCCGTGATTAATCGTTCCTTGCACGTTCATCGTACCTCCTTCTAAGAGTGTAGTGAGGGTAAAACACATTATTTCGTGATATAGTATATAGTTTGTGTGTGAATCTAGTCTATGTGCGACGAATAGAGGGTGAAAGAGAGAATGGGAGCGAGAGTTAACGTTACACTTAGTGGCGACATCGAGTAATAGATTAGATTCAATTCTTAGAAATAAACGTCGAAAATCGTATCATTACAACATTATCCTACGCCTGCTAGATGCTTGGTGTTGAATACTTTTGCTGGAGCTGTTGTTGTTGTACTCAGGTTCGCGGTTCAATGCGGCAGTTGCGGGTGAAGTGACCGTAACGGTTGCAGTTACTGCAATAGCGACAGTCAGCCTCAACTGGATGATGATAGGTGCATGAGTAGCACTGAGGATGAGCTCCAGTGTACGCTTGTTTTGGAAATACCGGGACTGCTTGAAGAGGCTTCGGCTACGGCAGTTCAGTGGTTGATGAGTTCGGGCTTGAAATCTTTCGTTTGCGGCTGGGTTTGTCGGTGTCTTGCGAGGAGGTGTCGTCCCTGGAGGATTCGTCTGAGGACTCTCTTGCAGAATCTTTGGCCGATTTGTCGGAAGATCCGTCGGCAGATTTGTTAGAAGAATCGTTGGCAGATTTATCAGAAGAATCGCTAGCAGATTTGTCAGAAGAATCGCTAGCAGATTCGTCAGAAGAATCGTCAGCAGATTCGTCAGGAGAATCGTCGACAGGATCGCCTGAAGAATTAATGGCGATTGCTTGATAAGCTTGCTTGACAGGATTCTTTGAGAAGAACCCTTCCATGAGTCGTTTGTTGTTGATTTCTGCGGCTAAGCGGTAGGTTTCTTCGATGGTAGTAGGTCTTGCAGCTTCGACAAAATCACCCACACACTCAGGCAAGTCGCGAATGTACTTCGAAATGGCTTTTTCTGAAGTGTTGACTTAACTTGGGCAGATTATGCTAAGCTGTTTGAACCTTGCGGTGTAGCCAGCGTTGTCACTTTCGACTTGCTTGATTTTCCAGAATTCGTCTTCCAGCTTCTGAATTTCGTGAGGCGGACAATACTCTTTCTTCATGAGCTCTTTCAGCTCATTCCAAGAGAGAGCGTAAGCTGCAGAGATCCCACGTTTGTTACGTTCGGCGGTCCACCAGTCGAGTGCTCGTGATTGAAATACTCCGGTAGCGCAAGTAGTACCGAAACTATCGGGACACCCACTTTGACGAAGGGTAACTTCGATAGAATCGAACCACTGGAGTAGTTGAGTCACACCTCCTTCACCCGTGAATTCCACCGGGTCACAGGCTTTGAAGTGTTTGTAGAGAAAAGTAGATTGCGGCGCTTCCGTCTTGGAGTCTTCCGAGGCTCGAGAGTTGCTGAGAGAGTGCACTCGAGCGGAAATTTGAGGAATGAGCTTGACAACTTCCTTGGTTACAAGTGATGCAATCCTCTTATCGGCGCTTCGTTTGGCTCTTCTCCTAGCTGTTCGTCTCGAGGTAGAGTCGTTGGAAGGCATCTGGACAGGAAGAGACTTGGAGTGCGATTCAATCATAATGATTTTTGAGTTTTGCGATGCGATTGAGCGCGTTCAAAGCTTGATGCGATAGTATATTAGTAATGCGAATCACATAGGAGCCACATAGGAGACACGAAATTCCTAAGTTCTCACACAATGACTTGTTCGTTTATACGTATGTATATATTTTTATATAAATGTAATTTGTAATCGTACGTATACAGGTCGATTTAGAATAAGCAAGGACGCGTTGAGGTGAGAAAACGAGAGCGAAGGCGATAGGTTATGCATTAGTTTTGTTGCAAACATTCGGGTTTCGTTTTAGATTGCGATGGCTGTGCGAATTGTGCGTTTATAAAGCAGGGAGTGAAAATCGTTAAATCGAGAAATCGATAAAGCATAAAGTTTCAAACACACAAGCGTAAGTAAGTTCCAACCAGTTCGTAAAATCGGCGGGTCGTATGATAGAGTGCCTTGGGTGTTTAGGCGTCGACTACCCAAGGTAACCCAACTATATTCAACAAGTTCGAGCATGCGCGTTGACCTAGAAGACTTCATGCTTCCACTGGGATGCAGCTCATGGCATTCGTCTTCCTAGTCATTGCGTGGCTCGAGTTATCGTGATAGTCGGGTCCTTGGTGAGAGCTTTTTGAAAACCAATTTATAGAGAGTGGAACGGCTTATTAAGGTATGGGTTTCACCCCTGACTTAACAGCTTCGTTCCTAATTGTGGTTATGCTCTTCGAATAAATTCGTGAGTCCCACTAGATTTCAAAATGGAGGCTTTCGTCGAGATGTAGATGTCACTCCTAACTCGATGAAAGGTTCTCGTGCTAGAAAATGCGATGAGTGAGCGATCTCGTCGAGAGTTCTTGGTTTTTACACCTGATCTCGACTGGATCACTCGGTTTTGTTATGCGAGTATTTTCGAATCATGTGTATTGTGTTGGCCTTAGGAAAGGCTAAGTAGTATTCAGGCCTTAGGAAAGGCTTCTTCGTATGAAGCTGTAGTACGCGGTGTTCACACAAAGCGGTAGCTTTTAGCAATTTCGATCGAGAGTATCAAGTAGGCCCGATACAAACCCCACTGGGTTCGTACGAGTCGGCCTGTTGGTACTTAGACTATAGACTAGGTCAATTTCTAAGACGTCGACCCGGACTAGGTCGAGTCTTGCCTAACTCCCTATAGTTATGGCTCTGATACCAATCTGTCACACCCCAACCGATGGCGGAATCATCGGGGCGCGGCACTAGGCGAATCAGATTGCTCAAGAGAATCCATAACAACTATGTTGCGATAATATTTAATACATTCGTTATCCCATACTAACAAATAATACAATCACATAAGTTATCACAGATTTCTTGTCCTCTCGAACAATACAAATCCGACAACCTAGGTTTTAGTTGAGTTTCTAGACTTCCTAGCTTGATTTGAAATAGTTTGCGATCTAACCTGCAACATACGTTAAAATAAAGTCAATACAAAAGTATTGGCGAGTATACAGGTTTGATATGTAGCGTAATAGATTAAAAAGTGTAGCGAATTTCCATATGCATAAACGTAACACACGACATATATACTCACAAGACTGATACTACCAACTAAATCCTCGATGCTCGAATATGCGATGGCAAACTAGACCCCGTCGGGTACAATAGTACTATACTAGTCGTGGTGGGACGTCGCGAGTATAAGCCCTAGCACACATGCAACTAGCATCACGTATATCTATGCATAACAGTTATTCGCAAGTGATAATTCGATCGATTGAATAATTCGTTTGATAAGTTCGATTTGTTAGAAACGTATGTTACACCCAAAATGCGATTAAAAAGGGTTCAAGTATACTCACACTGCGTATTTAGCGAGGATACAACTTGATTGGATTGGTTGCGAGTATGTCTGCGTTAACCAGCGAACGATATAGTAAACGATGCACGGTTAAGCGGGAATAGTGTCAAAATGACAGTTATCCAGTCGGATGGTGCTCATCCGGTCGGATGACCCCATCCGGTCGGATGACTGTTGGTTTGGTTCGGATGGCACTTGGTCCGGTCGGGTGGCATGTTATCCGATCGGATGATATGCTGTCCGATCGGATGGCATGTTGTCCTGGTCGGATGGCTTGTTGATTGGGTCGGATGACAGTCATCCGGTCGGATGAGATGCTATCCGATCGGATGACATGCTATCCGATCGGATGACATGCTATCCGATCGGATGGCATGTGGTCCGTTTGGATGACATGTTATCCGGTCGGATAACTCGTCTGTTTTTGCGTCTCGATTAACTGTTTTCGAGTGTTTTCGGAAGAAATACATGTGGTTTTACTGAGATGTTGTGATATCGTTTTAAGCAATGATATTTCATCAGTTTCGACCCGTTCTAACGGCCGGGGACCACCCCGTTCCATCAGATCTGGCCGTACTTGACGGTTTCTTATGTTTAATCCCGAAATCGTTCAGTTCTTTGATTGGATGCATAGCTTTTAGGTGAGATTTGTTATCAAAACATGTGGAAATCACGCAGATCTAAGTCGTTTATGGTGGGATGAGGTCACACTTTCGAAGTTCATATGAACTCTTGGTGACATCACCTTCAAACACCTCAAATCAGTAGATTTCACGGTTAGAAATTGAATTTTAAAAGACAGAATGATGTAGAATTGAGTGTAGATCATAGAAGTACAAGTTTTTAGGTTGAAATCTTACCGGAATCGCGAGGAATCGAGTGAAAAGGGTCCAAGAGCGTGTTTGGTTGAGTGAGAGCTGTCACATCACTGTTTAAGTGATGTGACGTGCTATTTATAGGCAACAGAGAAGGCTGGAGGGGAATGGGTCGGATGGCCCATCCGTTCGGATGGCCCATCCGTTCGGATGGCCCATCCGTTCGGATGAGGCTGTCCATTCGGATGGACACTCCGGCGCGGGGGATTTCTCCGTTTTTGAGCGTTGCGATAGTTTTTGGAGTACGCGCTTTCTATAGTTATTTTATATTATATATATATATATCACTAGGGGTTGTATTTACGTATCCATATTTCCAAGTTTCGATATAACAATCGGTTTTCGTTTCGAGTGTGCGATTATTAGCGACGTTTCACGGCCATCAAGGAGGGTAGTATAGGTCCTTTCTCGATGTCATCGGGAACAGTTATTGTATGTTGTGCCACAATGACTGACGGGGTACCACTCACTCGTATTGTCATCATCGTCACGACGACTGGAGCTATAGCACTCACCCGAGAGTCTTTGTTAGCGTTAATTGTCTGCGTTTCGACACATCACGGTCACCGAGGAGGGTAGAATAGGTCCTCACTCAATGTCGTCGTGAGTGTTAGTGTTTGTGGTGTGATGTAGTGATAATGTATTGCGAAAATATGCGATTATCCTTCGAATAGCGATGTATGCGATATAGTTACATTATGATCCGAATCTCTGGTGCTAGGCGTAACGAGTATGTCGAGTAGTAACAACGCACGAAAGTGCGGGTTGTTACAACTATGATGTCCGTTTTGGTATAAATATTCAAAATGTGTATTTTACGTTTGATTCTCTTGCATTGAATGTTATATTTAATGTTTAAATATGATCGATTTAAATAATATTTAATATATTCTATTATAAACTACAAACTTTGATGTCTATCATAATAAAAAAAATAAATAAACGATATATATATTGTTTAACTTTAATACACATCGTTGACTTTTTCACACAATAAATGTGTATAGCATTCCTTTCCGAAGTAACGTTTTCTGATTAGTTAATATATAGTTCTAGTTCTTAATTATTTAATCATATTCAGAATTAACATACTTGTTTGTTATATTAAAATATTGTTTTGTCTTATATCTATTCTCAAATATTTTAAACTTAAATTAACATACAAATATAAAAAAGCATGAACATACAAAATGACAGATAAACTAAGTGACGTACAACATAATAATTTACTTTTAATACGAAAAACTACTAAATACTAATAGTTTATGCATTTAACACTATTTAGTAATATTTGACAAAATGATATATTTCATTTTTGGGCTAATTGGTTTTATGCCATAGAAAATATATTTGACCAAATAATGTCATGGGACACTACTAAGTTCAGAGTCACTAGTTGAGAGAATGATCAACAGTGACATGACCAAAGGCACTAGTTGAGAGAACGATCAACAGTGTTATGACCCGAATCACTAGTTGAAAGAATGATCAACAGTGATATGACCAGAGTCACTAGTTGAGAGAATGATCAACAGTGACATGACCAAAGACACTAGTTGAGAGAACGATCAACAGTGTTATGACCAGAATCACTAGTTGAAAGAATGATCAACAGTGATATGACCCGAGTCACTAGTTGAAAAAATGATCAACAATGATTTAACCTCTGTCACAGGAATTGCCTAGTGACGGATACTTTGAATAATAGTAAAATATAATTACTTGATAAATTCACTATTGGACGAAAGTTAGCCAATGAGTGATATGACCACCGTCACATGGAAACTGCCACCATGTGACAAATACTGATTGAGTTTTTGGGTAAATATAAACAAATATAAAAACCTTGATGCTGTAAAGTATAACAATATATTTTTATAAAAAATGGAATGAACTCGCCATTATTTATTACTGATAAAATGTTTTCAAAAGACGTTTCAGGTAACTTGATGTAAGGATAGTAGAAGCCAGCTATGGAGCACTGAAGGCTTAAATAAAGTGGCTATAATAAAAGAAGAAAATTATGTATTATTTATTTGGATTTATCCCTATAAAAACAATTGAATTGAATATGGGTTTGAGCCCATTTATTTAATATTAAAAGTCCGGTGTTTTACAAACTCTGAAATTAATTTCTAACTACGATCCTGATGAAAAATTTTCCGCTGCGTAATTAATAAACACCGATACCATCTGACTGGCTCACGGCTCCCGCTCCCAGGGTCGGGTCGGGGGCCGTGACACCTGGGACTTAGCTTTCCCTGTTTGATGAATCTTACTACTCCTTTCCAATGAGAGACATTTAATAATAATACTTTATCTCCAACTTGAAATTCCAACGGTTTGCGTCGGTTATTAGCATAGCTCTTCTGTCGATCACGTGCTGCTTTCAGTCGTTCCTTGACTTGAATAATCTTGTCGGTTGTTTCTTATACTATCTCAGGTCCAGATAGTTGCTTCTCCCCAATTTCTGCCCAACAGATTGGGGTTCGGCATTTTCGTCCATAAACTGCTTCGAATGGTGCAACATTGATACTTGTGTGATAACTATTATTATAAGAAAATTCTATTAAAGGTAAATGGTCATCCCAATTACCTCCGAAATCAATTACACAAGCTCTAAGCATGTCTTCCGTCGTCTGAACTGTCCTTTCGCTTTGTCCGTCTGTTTGAGGATGATAAGTTGTGCTTAGATTTAACTTGGTTCCCATTGCTTTTTGGAAACTTGACCAAAAATGAGAAGTAAAACGGCTATCTCTATCAGAAATAATTGATAAAGGTATTCCATGTAATGAAACTATTTCATTTACATATAATTTAGCTAACTGTTTCATACTGAAAGTTTATTTCATTGGTAGGAAATGAGCAGACTTGGTTAGCCTATCTACAATCACCCAGATTGTATCATTTCCTTTCTTTGTTTTGGGTAATTTAGTAACAAAATCCATTGTTATAAGTTCCCATTTCCATACTGGCATTTCTAACTGCTGTAATAAACCTGAGGGTTTCTGGTGTTCAGCTTTAACTTGTGAACAAGTTAAACATTTAGAAACATAGGTTGCAATGTCCTTTTTCATTCTTATCCACCAAAAATTCTTTCTTAAATCCTGATACATCTTGTCATTTCCTGGATGCATCGTATACTTAGACTTATGGGCTTCTTCTAATATACGATGACGCAGGTTTCCTAACTTAGGTATCCACATTCTCTTTTTATGGAATCTCCAAATTTCATCCGTTCCTTGTTCTAATTCCTTTAGCATACCTTTTAATTTTTCAGTATCATCCTTGATTACTGATTCTTGTGCTTTTCTAATCTGATCATTTAAATCCACTTGTAGATTTAATTTAAGAGAACGTACCCTTTTTGGCTTTTCGTGATACTTTCGGCTTAAAGCATCTGCCACTACATTTGATTTTCCTTCATGGTAATGGATATTACAATCATAATCACTAAGCATTTCCATCCAACGTCTTTGTCTCATATTCAACTTTTTTTGCCCGAAAACATACCTTAAACTTTTATGATCAGTGAATATGGTAAACTTACTACCATAAAGGTAATGTCTCCAAATCTTAAGAGCAAAAATTATAGCTCCTAATTCTAGATCATGGGTTGAATAATTCTCTTCATGATTCTTAAGTTGTCTAGACGCAAATGCTATAACCTTTTGGCATTGCATCAACACACATCCATAACCTAACTTAGAAGCGTCACAATAGACTACAAAGTCTTCAGTTCCTTCTGGTAACGCTAATATGGGTGCATGGGTTAATTTATGCTTAAGAATTCTAAAGGCTTCTTCATGCTTTGGTCCCAATTCAAACTTAATGGATTTACAGGTTAACTTAGTTAAAGGAATGGCTATTCTAGAAAAATCTTGAATAAATCTTCTATAATAACCGGCCAATCCTAAGAAACTTCTAACTTCAGTTGGTGACTCAGGGGTTTTCCATTTGGTAATCGCCTCGATCTTTGTGGGATCCACATGAATTCCTTCATGATCAACTAAGTGTCCAAGAAACTGTACCTGCTTTAACCAAAATTCGCACTTTGAAAATTTAGCGTAAAGCTTTTCCTTTCTTAATAAACTTAAAAGTGCGTGCAAATGCTTTGCATGTTCCTCTTTATTTTTAAAATAAATTAGAATATCATCTATAAAAACAATTATGAATTTATCCAAATATGCCTTACATATTCGGTTCATCATGTCCATAAATGCGGCTGGGGCATTGGTTAAACCAAATGGCATGGCAGTAAATTCATAATGGCCATATCTTGTTCTAAATGCGGTTTTAGGAATGTCCTCTTCCTGTACCTTTAATTGATGATATCCTGACCTTAAATCGATTTTAGAGAAAAAGCGAGCTCCTTGCAGTTGATCGAATAGATCATCGATTCTCGGTAATGGGTGCCGATTCTTAATCGTGACCTTGTTCAATTCACGGTAGTCAATGCACATACACATCGATCCGTCCTTCTTTTTAACAAATAAAATTGGCGCTCCCCATGGCGATGAACTTGGCTGTATGAATCCTTTCTCTAATAATTCATCTAATTGTTTCTTTAATTCCTGCATTTTGGCGGGTGCTAAATGGTAGGGTGCTTTGGCAATCGGTGTTGTTCCTGGTAATAGATGGATTCTGAATTCGACTTCTCTATCTGGCGGTAGCCCTGGCAATTCTTCTGGAAATATATCTGAAAACTGAGACACTACTGGGATGTCTTTTAGTTCTTTTCCTTTAGTGTTAGTGATTATAGAAATCAAATACACTATAGATCCTTTTCTTATATAGCTTGCAGTTTTCATCACAGAGATGAATTTCGTGGATCTAGATGGTTTATCTCCTTTAATTGTGATCTTTTTACCTTTTGGTGAATTTACTTGAATTGACTTTTGATCACATAAAATACTGGCTTTATTGGCTATTAACCAATCCGTTCCTAAAACGACATCAAATCCTACTAGATTCATTGGGTAAAGATTTGCCATAAACTTTTGGTTTAAAAATTCTATTCTTGCTCCCTGCAAGATTTCAGAAATCCTAACGGTTTCTCCACTAGTTGTCTCTACTAGACATTCTTGTGGTAGTTTAGTTAATGACTGATTTAGAAGTTTGCAAAATGAAGTATTAATAAAACTTTGGTTTGCACCAGAGTCAAATAATACTTTAGCAAAAACATCATTAACTAAAAATGTACCAACTATCACGTCTGGAATCATCTTGGCTTCATCTGCAGTCAGAACGAATGCTCTAGCATTTTTAGTGTTCCTGTTGTTCGCAGCTGGACCCAATTTCGGACAATTCGGCTTGATGTGACCTTTTTCTCCATAGTTGAAGCACAGTCCATTACTGGATTTTCTCCTGCAATCTTCTTCTTTGTGTCTTGGCATCTTGCAGAAATTGCAAAGAGTGGAGCATTTTCCCGAATGCTTTTTCTTGTAGACCTTGCAGTATGGTGCAGAGGTAGAACCTATATTCCTACGGTTATAATTCCCAGAACGAAATTCTTGGGTAAATCTTTGAGCTAGGTTTCTCCTCTGGTCTTCTTCTCTAGTACGGATTAACTCATCTGTCAAGGTATTTGCTAGTTCTACAGCTTCTTCTATAGTTTGAGGTCTAGCTGCCTTGACCACATGTCTAATCTCTACAATTAATCCCCATATGTAACGGGAGATTAATACCGGTTTAGGTGATGCAAGGGTTGGTACTATTCTAGCATATTCAAAGAATGTAGTATTATAACCCTTACTATCTACCTCGGTCATTCTTAGGTTCAGAAACTTATTCGCTATCTGTTCCTTTTCATTGGGAGGACATAATTTCCTTTTTACCATGTTGTATACCTTATCACTTCCTCTTGACTGGAGGATAGTGTTCCACCATTCTAAGGCTGAGTTCTTAAACAAGTTAGAGCAAACATTATCTTATGTTCTTCAGCACACTTGCTTATTTTTAAAACAGCCTCAGTCTTTTCTATCCAACGTAGAGCTGCAATGGGTCCTTCATTACCCGAGAATTCTATTGGTTTGCAGGACCAGAATTCTTTGTAAGAACAACCATAAGGCATGGTTCTTCTTCTTTTGGGAATGGGCACTTGAAATATGAGTCCATTGTTCACGCTGTTTTCTGGTTCAGTTAGTCGCTTACTGATATGTTTACTTTTATTATCAACATCCTTAACAGTTTGAAGAATAACTGGTATTGCATCTATAATTACTTGTGCCACTATGTGTTGGATAGCACTATTATCCACTTGGTTTCCATTGTTATTGATGCTTGGATTTTCATTAACCAAGTTAATGTTACTCTGGTTATCGTTATTCAGATTTCCTTGATTTCCTTCGTCGGCCATCTGAATTTTAAACATTTACCCCGTATTAATGTCACAAAATAATATTTAATATAGTCAATCACATGACACGCAATTTAGCCAAAAGCGTCGATCATTGCGACTTACTCTATTTTCATATACTATGCATCTATTACACACTAGTACTGAAATTAAAAATTACAATACCGACTGAAATTTAAAACTACACTACTAGTAATAGGCATCCGTAGTTTTTTTTATACACATACACACATATTATATTATTTTATTATTAATATTATTACTACTACCGTCTCCATTCTCACATTCACGGATATGGATTCATCCAAAAATCCATATTGCGCTCGTCATACTTCCAGACGAGTCGCTCTCCCACTTGTCTCATTCGTTCACTACTTTCTAAAATTTCCTCACCAAATGTCCTAAGTTCTTGTACATTTTCTGCACTCATTGGGGGTGCAGGTTCTAGGACTGGGTTAAGAATCTGTGGTGCGGGTTCCTGATATGGGGGTATAGGTGCCTGGAATTGGTAAGGATCTTCTAAAATTTCCCTAATGTATTCGTCGTGGTAATAGGGATCTAAAGGATCCAAACCTGGGTAGGCTCCTATGTTCTGCATGGGTGTGTCTTCATGTATCGGGTAGCGTTGCACATAGTCCCTAATTTCATCCCACCAGGGGTCGTAATTTGGGTCTAGGGGGTTTGGTGCATGTACCCTAGGTATTTCTTCCGGATTGAAGTCATGCATTTCTACTTGGTTTTCAGGGTTTTCTATCTCCATCGGTTGGTCAGGGATTGGTGGTTGTGGTTGGGGTGCTATTTTTTACTCCAGATTAGGGTCAGCTGCAGTGGTGGCCAGGATGTGGATATTGGCTATACCCCTATTGATCATATCCTGGGCATAGGCATCTGTCTCTCTCTTGACTTCTGCTAGTGCTCTCTGGTCTTGTAACTTTTTCATACGTTTTCTATGCTCGTGTGCTCCTCTACTGAACCATCCCCTCTTTTTCTGAGGAAATGGCTCTTCTAACTGAGCCTTAAACACAAAGATTCCTTCTTCCGTATCAGTAGAGTACCCTGAGAGGGCAGGCTAA
Organism: Helianthus tuberosus; assembly: GCA_030545235.1. Classification (NCBI taxonomy): domain Eukaryota; kingdom Viridiplantae; phylum Streptophyta; class Magnoliopsida; order Asterales; family Asteraceae; genus Helianthus; species Helianthus tuberosus. Next base: position 31,239 of record JARYGA010046915.1, on the reverse strand, counting down.
GAAGAGGAGGTGCCTTCGCTTCTAGGCGAACCAGACAATTGACGGTACGCGTCAGATGGTCCTTGGTCGCTCATACTGTAAACTAACAGATAGTCAAATAACACATAGCAATAAAATACATTTATGCACGTATCCCCGTAATTTATTTCCTAACAGATTGAATTTTGATGTCAGCAGAACACTTATGTGGCTGAATCTGTGGCTTAGCTCTGATACCACCTTCTGTCGCAACCCCCGATCCCACATCCCAGGGAACGGGCGGCCACGAGCCAGTTTCGGTGGTATCGCGTATTGTCTAATTTGGCAGCGTAAATTTTCATCAGGACCGTAGTTAGGAAATATTGGATCAGAGTAAAATACCACATTTCCATAATATTAAACAAATGGGATAAACCCAAGTTCATAGTACACACGTCTTCATAGGAATAAATCATATTTTATTTAATAAAAACATCTATTTTATTTTAGGTAACTTTATTGCCACTTTTCCAAGTCTTCAGTGCTGTCCAGCTGGCTTCTATTTGGCATTCACAATTTGTTACCTGAAACGCATTTTAAAAACATTTGTCAGTGGGAAATACTGGTGAGTGAATCCCAATTTAATCAAGTTTAATAAAAACCCAGTGTACAGTATTGAGGGCGATCTCGCAATTACATATGTTTCCAAGATATACCAATTAACATCCATAGTACTGTCAGACCCGACTTGTGGAAATGTTACTCCTTGACCAGGTGGTAACAAATTTTGTATACAAAACCCCAACATACTCATGATAATTGTATTCTTACAAATACTCAATAACTGCTTCATATACATTTAATTGTATGAGGTTTTGTAAAAATAGTTAACAAAAGGTTCACAAAAAGTGGATCAACTCACATTGCTGTCTTAGATTTTCTGTAAGGGTTTCCTGAGAATTATCTATAATTTACACAAATGCACACGCGTTAGTATAATAACCCATTTTAACATTAGTAATACCCTCCCCGAGACGGCATTCCAACGACTACGTCGGGCAGAACCACGACAGCCGTTACGGAACCCTAGATCAATCGGGCAGCGTATCTAATACGTATCCAGGGGTTATAATACTTACAACGGAGCAGAACTTTGCTATTAGGGGGTATAATACCCGACTATAACTTCTACTACTTCAGAATTCGATTAGAAAGAAAAGAAATGAGCGAGTGGACTGAAGATCCGATGCCTCCTTTATATAGGGCTTCACTTTGGTTTTCTTGCGGCCCGCGTAAAACAAGGCAAGGACCTTACGCGGCCCGCGTCAACCCCGGTCAAACGTGTAGCTGATCCGGGTCAGCACTAGACTCGCCACGATGATGACACGTGTCATCACCGGGCTGCGCCACACTTTATGATCTCACGCGGCCCGCATAAGAGTTGGGGTGAGGCTTACGCGGCCTGCCTCAACTCAAAAAAATCAGGTTTTACCTTTAAACGGCCCGCGTAAGACCTTTAAGAGGTTTACGCGGTCCGCGACAAACCTAAAAACTATTTTTTTTTATTTTTGATAATATTTAGGGTATTCGGGGTCCGTTTTCACGTATGGGTGTATTTTGGGACATATTGGGATATTTTAAAATATTTTGGGGTGTCGGAAAAATATTCAAGGGTGTCGGTTTTCTTGAGGATTGTTACAAAAATGGCATCGTCTATGCATCCTATTCCTTGACCTCGAACTATTGCAACGCAACTACTTTCCTGAAATACATATTTATAAAATGTCAACACATTATCGGGGAGTTCACATGTTTTCTTGACACGTATGAATCTTTAAAAACATTTGAATAAACTGGTATGCATAGTGTCTATGAAATTCGTTGGTCAATTAATGTTTAGCTAGGTCATTAACGATGTGTTGCCATAAGCTAGTAACTAGGCCTCTACAATGTTTCGTCGTGCTGTGGCACTAAATTCCAGTGGCGCGCGGCTAGGGACACAAAAGCACTCCCACAGGGTCTCGGGGACCAGGAGTGGAGCTTGTCAATACCTACTTGATCTATCCAATTGTTCATTGGTCCGTATGTGGCTAATGGCCACTCAAATGAATATCCCCCGGGTGGTTTACCCCGAGGGCAATAACTACAACTTATGCACACATAAATGATCTAGTTGATTTCATTCCCTAACTGCCATACCATTTGAGCAAACATGTATCTCCCCCTAATTTTTAAAAGTAAAAACGTTTAAAAGAGGGGTCGTGAAACTCACAACTTTGCGTTCCGTGCGTATGCTAGCAATCAATGTCCAATGTTTATTGTCCCTGACCTACAAGTGTATTGATTTAATAAGACACTAAGGTCTAACTGTATGTTTCGTGTACATTTTAAATAAATAAATCAATAAGGGTATGGAGGCATGGGGTACGACCCACATGATTGGAGGGTATAGATGATGAAAAGTGAAAGTGGTCCCACTTAGTCTTTAGATTAGACTAAGTATGTCTTTAATTGCATTTATGTCAAATTACCCTTAATACTTGTAGTTTAGGGTCATTAGGCTAATTAGAGTGATTAGGACCCTAATTAGGTGTTAACTCACTAATCAAGACTTTCCTCAAACATTGCTTAGTTGATGATTTGATGCAAAACGACTCTTATTTATGCTAATAAATCCGCTAACGAACTTTTACGAAATAGAATCTCGGATTTATTAATTAGGTATTTACATGACACCTTTTATCCCATTAACACCCTGATTACTAATCAACATAAACTAATGACAACATATTAGCATTCATTTGGTGAAAATTATAAGTTTCGGTGTTAAAAATGGACTAAAATAATACTTGTGCGTTTCACCGGAAAATTAAAATATATATACTTCTTCGAAATAAGTTTTTATCCATTATCTATTTTGCACACATATTGCCATTGGTTTAATGTTCTAGGCGTATTAGAACAATTATGGCCTAAACATGTTAACCGAATAACCCACCAACGTTCGTTAAAACTTATTCCATCATAAAGCGACAACACGATAACGATTATATTAAATGCAAATATTCATGCATTCCCCGAACATTACTAGACTTTATGGACTCAATTAACACTTAATTAAGTCTAAATGCATGTAACCAATAATATAAACAGTGATTAGATAGTACGGATTAACCCGTGATTTTGTCGGTTGTCACAAGAACCCTTGGTTTAAAACTACGAGTCTGATTATTATGAACAGACTGCTGGTCTACTAGATCGGGAGGATCTGTAAACGAACGAAGTCTGTATTTTAGAAGAGTGGCCAAATTAGGGTTACACGGGTGAACAATAATATCCGAGTCCAGTTTTTCCCAAGTTTCATAACCGAGTCCCACCACTAAATACCACCCCCACTACCAGTGTGACAGAGACATATTTGTTTGCTTGAATGCTAGTTTCGAAAAGAAACATACTTATATGTAACTTTGTTAGTCTCATTGATTTGTTTGCTTTAAGGCTAGCTTTGGTAAAGTAGAAGGTGTAGGGTTTAAGATGTAGAAGATAACTTGAGTTTTGAGGGTTGTTGAAGAATAGAGGAGAAAAGTATTGAAAGATAAGATGTGTTGACCTATAACTAATAAAAATATTTTTGATTTTAGTTGTTATTTTTTATGTTTATTTAGTTGGGTGTAAAAAGACATAAATGCTCCCACATGATAATGACGTGATATGACTTAACTGAAAATTTTAACCAGGTTAGAACCAAAGGACGTAATGTATTGTAACTATAATTATTGAAATTAGAGTGAAATACAAGTTTTGTCCTTTATCTATGTATCAAATTTCAGGCGGTGTCCTTTGTCTTTAAAACTGATGAGTTTTGTACTTAATGTTTTAAAATACTACACATTATGCCTTTTAGTCCTAACTATCAGTTAAATCTGGTAATATGCAAGATACATGAGGGCAAATCAGTCATTTCGTCCACCCTTCCCATTTCCCCCCAATTTATTCCTATACCTCTCTTTCTACTTCTCAAATGGGTCAAGATCTCCTTTTTTTCTTCATGGGTTTTTATCATAAGTCTCCATGGGCAAAATCTGCATAAATTCTTAACATCAAAGAAATTATGACAATTATTAACATTAAAGAATTATGAGAGGGAAAAAGAAAATTACACGAAACTCCGTTACTAATTTCTTATCAATATTGTAGTTCAAACTTAGTCAGTGACCTTGGCTTTGATAGAGTGACTGACATACATTTTTTAATGGGGATTTGATTCACCCAATCCTTTTTAAAATGTAGATTCAAGTTTTATTAAGGCCGGAGGGTGTGGAGGGCGCCACCCCTGCCACCTCACATCTGATAGCGCCAAAGGGGCGCCACCACCCATACCTAGCCAATTAAAAGGGGGGGTGCCATGGTGTCTTCGCTGAGGTAGGTTGGTCAAATTCAACCGTTGGTAACGTTCGAATTTAAAAAAAATTAATTCAAATATAAATACAAACCTATCCCAGACTAAAACACACACCAATCACCAACTAAAACACACAACAATCACAAAAAAAAAAAAACACATAAATTCCACCCAATCATTTTTAAGAATGTCATCCGATTCTTCGAGCTCTTCATCCAACGGTGTTCTTGACGATATAATTATCGTAATTACACAGGAGACGATTAATTATTTGCGAGAAGAAGCTCAATCCTCTACATCGCATACCAGACAGCCGGCTCTTGAACGAGATCGGTTAGGTGCTTATGAACGTCTAATGAAAGATTTTTTTTTGTGAAAATCCATTGTACGATGATGTTCAGTTTAAGCGTAGGTTTCATATGAGCCGTCGTCTTTTCCTTAAAATTTCTAATGGTCTTGCGGACGAATTCCCTTATTTCACACAAAGAGAAAGTGCTAGTCACAAAGTTGGTTTCTCTGAAATACAAAAGTGTACAGCAGCAATTAGGCAACTAGCATATGGTACAACGAGTGATGCATGTGACGAATATTTAAGGATGTCGTCAAGAATGTGTCGTGATTCTCTTGAAAATTTCTGTGAAGGTAAGTTTTATTCTTATTGTTGTTATTAATATTTTTTTTAATTTACAGATTACTATTTTTATTATTAATGTTATTATTTTTAATTTACGTTGTTATTATTTTTTATTAACACTATTTTATTAGGTGTTATCTTTCTGTATGGGAGACGATATTTGAGGATGCCAACCACTACCGACGTTCCACTTTTATACGAGGCCCATCAGCGGATACATGGGTTTCATGGGATGTTGGGTAGTCTTGATACGCACTGGGATTGGGCGGCATGTCCAACCGCTTGGAAAGGGCAACACCAGATACTTTTCGACGATGTCATAGGTGGTGTTGCACCAGATACTTCATTCTATTCAAACGACGTGGAGTATAAGTATGGGTACTATCTCACAGACGGTATTTATCACGAGTGGGCGACGTTGGTAAAAACTCTTTCGTGTCCAGATGACGAAAAAATATTATATTTCAAGAAAAAACAAGAGTCAGCAAGAAAAGATATCGAGTGGGCTTTTGGTGTGTTAAAAAAAGTTGGTCTATCATCGCCCAGCCGTCGAGGATGCTTGAAAAAGGTAAAATGAGAAACGTCTTGTATACGTGCATCATTTTGCTTATGACATTGTATACGAAGACGGCGAGTGACTTTGTATTTTTTTATTTTAATTATGACATTGTATTTTTTTAAATTATGACATTGTATTTTTTTATTTAAATTATGGCATTTTATTTTTGTTATTTAAATTATGAGTTATAAATTAATATATCAAAATTAAATAATGTTTAAATTTAATAAAAAATAATAATTAGGTAATGATGACGGGAGCTTTATCCCACACCCTGCAAGTTAAGGAAAGGCGTGATAAAGTCCCCCTGGCTGACGCGGATCTGACGTGGCATGATAAAGCCCCTAGGAGCTTTATCCCACACCCTCCAGCCTAAGAGAAATAGGATAGAGTGACTGGCTCTCACAGTTCCCATAGCATATGAAAGTTCAGAAAAAGATGCAGATTCAAGTTTTGTTGAGGGAAATAGGAAGTTTAGGCAATTGTACATTATATTAGATCAGATCAGGAGTTTATAAAGAAAGCAAGAAAATTGATTTTGGAGAAATATAAGTGACCAAATTCTTCAGCTTCTTTTTGGTATTGTTCTTTTGGAGAAGTATATCTTATTTGAAACCAAGAGTTGTTTGATTATTATTATTATTATTATTATTATTTATTAAAGGGTAAATTACAATAAACAGTGAGAGTTTACGGTGACAGCGATGGGGTCAGTGTTGGTGGTGGAAGGATGTGGTGGTGGTGGAAGTATAGTGTCACGGCCCCTCGTCCCGGTTTAACCCGGTCCAGGAGCCGCGGGACAGAAACCCGTGGTATTTATAAATTTGAGTTGACAGCGGAAGATTTTAGCAGGATCTTTTAAAACTTGAATTGCCTGATTATTTTATTTCATAATTCGGGATAAACCCCGTAATCTACAATAGAGGAATTTTACTAGGAAATTCCCTGATTTACAAAACATGTTTATTTATTTTAATTGAGCCACTACTTCAAGCTTGTTAGTGCTCCTTAGCACTTTTCCTTGGTTCACACTAGTCACCTGAAACATGTTTTAAAAAATATTTTGTCAGTGGGGAAATACTCGTGAATCATTCATTTTTATAAAATGACGCATAGTTATAAATTACAACATAAGAGCGATTACAATGGCTTCTATCTTATTTTTATCTGGCGCTGTGTCACCTCCTGATGACGATGGTCATACCACTATTGGGTCCTTTCACCCAAGTAGTGATTATTATCACTGTTAGGATTTATTAGCCTAACCGTGAGAAATTAGTAATGTGCACAATACCCCACTAGCCAGTGATTCAAGATAACCACGACTTAATCCCTGTAATTGTAACTTTGAAAATAATTTGGAGTATTGTAAAACACTGTTAATAAAAAGAGAATGACTCACATTGCAGATTTAAACGGGCAGAGTTTAGCCTACTGATAAGCCTGTTAACCTAATTCAAATAACAATGCACACGAAAAACTAGGTTAGTAACTATAATCCAACTTTTTACGATAATTCACGAGATTAAAACCCTCACAACGAATGACACAGTGCGATACTTAAACATCCATCGAATTCACGACGAATGACAAAGCATAACCCTAATTTGGGCAGCACTTAAACATCCATCGGATAGTTTCAATCGATCGGACATTGAATCATAATAGCGATCGAGTTATTACCCTGTTGTCGCGGCAGCGTTTCGTGATCGTGTGTGTTTTTATAGTAAACGGACGATATCTCAATGCACAGAACGAATTTTTACGTCGAACCAACGCAGAAATTCAAGTGCCAAACTCCTCTATTTATACTGGAAAAACGGCGCGCTCGCGTGTCACGAGAGCTCTCGCGTGGCGCGAGAGGTCATTTTTAGCATAGGGTAGCCACGTCTGTTACTAGCTTAGCTGAGTTGACCGTTCGTTCAAATTCGATTCCTATCAAAAACTGTTTGGATAATACTAACTAGGGTTTACCCCCCCTGAGTTTTAGGGGCCATAATCCTGATTCCGATTGTTCTGAAAATTTTAGGGTTTATGCAGTATTACTTGGGGGTCTCAATTAGGTTTCCTATTGAACAAAATAAAATAATAAATAATAGTTTTGTTGAGAGTTGTTACATCCTCCCCACCTTAATAAAAATCTCGTCCTCGAGATTTACTGGATTAAATGAGGATATTTCCGCTTCATTTCTGATTCTAGCTCCCAAGTGTATTCTGGTCCTCTCTTCGAATCCCACTTTACTTTGACCAGCACTAGTCATTTGTGTTTGAGAAACTTGACCTTTCTGTCCTCTATCTGCAGTGGTTTCTCCACAAATTTCAGCTTTTCATTTACCTCTACATCTTGAAGAGGTACTACCAGGGATTCGTTAGATAGACATTTCTTGAGGTTGGATACATGAAACACATCATGTACTCCAGCTAACTCTTCAGGTAGTTGTAAACGTAGGCGACTGGTCCTATTTGCTGGATTATTGGGAATGGTCCTACGTACCTTGGACTTAACTTTCCTTTCCTTTCCGAACCGCACTACTCCTTTCCAAGGAGAAACTTTCAAGAGTACCTTGTCACCAACTTGGAATTCTAGTGGTTTACGTCGATTGTCTGCATAGCTCTTCTGGCGATCACGAGCCGTCTTTAATCTTTCCCTGATTTGAGTGATCTTGTCGGTAGTTTCTTGTACAATTTCAGGACCTGATAATTGACTTTCTCCTATCTCTGCCAAACAGACTGGAGTTCTGCATTTTCGTCCATAAATGGGGCAGCTTCAATGCTTGCATGATAACTATTGGTATAGGAGAATTCAATTAAGGGTAGGTGGTCGTCCCAATTTCCACCAAAATCTATTACACATGCCCTAAGCATGTCTTCCAGGGTTTGGATCGTCCTTTCACTTTGTCCGTCTGTTTGTGGATGATATGCAGTGCTTAAATTTAGTCGGGTTCCCATTGCTTCTTGGAAACTTGTCCAGAAATGGGAAGTGAAACGACTATCCCTATCCGATACAATGGAGAGTGGAACTCCATGTAAGGATACTACTTCGTCTACGTACAACTTTGCTAACCTTTCCATGCTAAAGGTTTCTTTCATGGGTAGAAAATGAGCTGATTTGGTTAATCGATCCACAATTACCCAAATCGCATCGTTACCTTTTCTGGTTTTGGGTAACTTAGTAACAAAGTCCATTGTTATGAGCTCCCATTTCCATACAGGCATTTCTAATTGTTGAAGTAGACCCGCAGGTTTCTGGTGTTCTGCCTTAACTTGTGAACAAGTAAGACACTTAGATACATATCTAGCTATATCCTTTTTCATTCCTATCCACCAGAAATTATTTCGTAAATCTTGATACATTTTATTGTTTCCAGGATGTATGGTATACCTAGATTTATGGGCTTCCTCTAAAATCTTATCTCTTAATTCTCCCTGCTTAGGTACCCAAATCCTTTTCTTATGGAATCTCCAAATTCCATCGCTTCCTTGCTGTAATTATTTTATTCTTTTTTTCATCCCTTCAGCATCATCCTTGATTGCTGTTTCCTGAACATTCTTTAATTGTTCCATTAATTCTACTTGTAAACTTAATCTAAGAGCAAGAAACTCGTCGTTGTTTTTCATGATACTTACGACTTAAGGCATCTGCAACTACGTTTGCCTTTCCTTCGTGATACTGAATATCACAGTCGTAGTCGCTTAGGATTTCCATCCATCTCCTTTGCCTCATGTTTAATTCTTTTTGCCCAAATATGTATTTTAAACTTTTATGATCCGTATAGACAGTAAACTTACTTCCATACAGGTAATGTCTCCAAATCTTAAGGGCAAAAATTATGGCTCCTAATTCTAAGTTATGAGTCGTATAGTTTTCCTCGTGCTTTTTCATATGTCTTGAGGCATACGCAATTACTTTTTTGCGTTGCATTAGCACACATCATAATCCTAGCTTAGAAGCATCACAGTAAATTTCAAAATCTTCAGTCCCTTCTGGTAATGCAAGAATTGGGGCGTTTGTTAACTTTTGCTTTAAAATCCTAAAGGCCTCTTCCTGTCTGGGTCCCCATTCAAACTTAACTGATTTACAGGTTAGCTTAGTTAATGGCACCGCTATTTTAGAAAAATCCTTAATAAAGCGCCTATAGTATCCTGCTAACCCTAGAAAACTTCTAACTTCCATAGCTGATTGTGGGACCTTCCATTTGGTGATCGCTTCTATTTTGGAGGGATCTACGTGAATACCTTCGTGATTCACCAAGTAACCTAAAAATTGTACCTCCTGTAGCCAAAATTCACATTTTGAGAATTTGGCGTAAAGCTTCTCCTTTCTTAACAAAGTTAAGAGTGCATGCAGGTGCTGACAGTGTTCATCCTGGTTTTTGGAATAAATAAGTATATCGTCGATGAAGACAATTACAAATTTATCCAAATACGGTTTACAGATTCTATTCATCATGTCCATAAATGTTGCGGGAGCATTTGTTAACCCAAAGGGCATGACTGTAAACTCGTAATGACCATACCTAGTTCTGAAAGCAGTTTTAGGTATGTCTTCTTCTTGTACCTTCAATTGATGATATCCGGAGCGTAAATCGATCTTAGAAAAATATCTAGTTCCTTGGAGTTGATCAAAGAGATCATCAATTCTAGGTAATGGGTATCGATTCTTAATTGTAACCTTATTTAATTCCCTATAATCGATACACATTCTCATTGACCCATCTTTCTTTTTCACAAACAACACTGGTGCTCCCCACGGGGATGAACTAGGTTGCATGAATCCTTTGCTTAGTAATTCATCTAACTACCTTTTCAGTTCTAACATTTCAGTAGGTGCTAACCGGTAGGGTGCCTTTGCTACAGGTGTAGTTCCAGGAATCAAATGAATTCTAAATTCTACCTCCCTATCTGGTGGTAATCCTGGTAACTCTTCTGGGAATACATCCGAGTATTCTGATACTACAGGAATTTCTTTAAGTTCCTTTCCTTTCGTGTTAATGATTACCGAAATCATATACACTACTTCTTGTTTTCGTTCATAACTAGCAATTTTCATTATTGAAATGAACTTCATGGGTTTTTGCGGCTTATCTCCCATAATCATAATTACTTCTCCGGTGGGTGCACGAATTTCTATGGCATTCTTATCACAAAGGATTCGAGCATGGTTGGCTACTAACCAATCCATTCCTAACATGACATCGAATCCAGCTAAATTCATTGGTAATAGGTTTGCAGAAAATTTATGACCTGAAAGTTCTATATTTGCTTTTTGCAAAACCGTATTTATGTTAACAGAGTTCCCGTCGGCCGTTTCTACTGTAAAAACTTGCCTAAGTTTTGTTAAGGGTAACTTAAGAGCTTGGCAGAATGAAGTATGTATAAAACTTTGGTTTGCACCAGAGTCAAATAATACTTTTGCATAAACGTTGTGAACCAGGAACGTACCAGCTATCACGTCTGGGATTAGCTCTACTTCCTGGGTAGTCAACTGGAAGGCTCTTACGTTTTTCTTGGTAGTTCCTTCTGCAGGTTTGGCTTTGTTATCAGTTGGTTTGACCAATTTTGGGCAATCTGGCCTAAAATGTCTAGCTTCTCCACAATTGTAGCAGATTATGGATTTCTTCTTTCTGCAATCTTCTTCTTGATGCCCTGGAATTTTGCAGAAATTGCAATACCCTTTGCATCTTCCAAAATGCTTTCTTTTACAGGTACTGCAAAATGGAACGGTGGAAGTTTGCCGAGTTCCTCTTTTCTTGAAGTTACCACTGTTACCTACACGAAATCCTTGGGTAATCTTTTGGGCCACTTCCTTTTTCCGGTTCTCCTCTCTTGTGCGTACCAGCCCGTCAGTTAGGGTGTTAGCTAATTCCACTGCATCGTCAATTGTGCGAGGTCTCGCAGCTTTAACGATATCACGGATTTCGCCAATCAATCCCCAAATATAGCGAGAAATAAGTACCGGTTCTGGCGAAGCCAGCGTTGGTACCACTCTAGCATATTCGAAGAATGTCGAAGTATATCCTTGACAGTCTACACCTACCATCCGGTGGTTTAGGAATTTGTTCGCCATTTGTTCCTTTTCATATTCGGGACAAATTTTTTTTTCTACTAGCCGTTTAAATTCTTCCCAACTCATGGCATAGGCCACATCGCTTCCCTTGGCTTGAAGTACCGTATTCCACCATTATAGCGCCCCTTCCTTAAAAAGATTCGACACGTACATGACTTTGTCTTCCTCAGCACATTTACTTATTTTAATGACTGCCTCTGTTTTCTCTAACCAACACAGTGCCGCGGTCGCCCCTTCATTGCCTGCGAACTCAACATGTTTACAGGCAAGGAACTCCTTGTAAGTGCAACCAGGCGTTGCAGCTTTCATTCTTTTGAGAATTGGGGCTTGCCGTATATCATTATCGTTGTTAGTATGGTTACCGCCTCCGTTTACACTATTACTGAAGTTGTCTTCATGAGTACGTTTGCTAGGAATAATTTGTTGAGGTTCAACTGGGTTTTGAGCAGCAGCAAGGACTGCTGGAATAACATTGGCTATTCCTTGAGCAACAATATTCTCGATATCTTGCCTATTCAGAAATTGATCTTCCTGGTGTTGCTCAGATTGGTTAACTTCATTAACTGGTTCATTATTAGCTTGTTCCATCTGGTAATTAATATATATAAATTATTAGCATAAAGTAAATAACAGCTATATGCAAAATAATCGTACAAATTTTCACAAACACACGTATAGTCAAAATTGTCGATTTCTCGACTCCCATTTTTATATATTATATTATGCATCCGTACACACTGTTATCTTAAAAAAGTTTTATTTTTAAGTTATTTCACAGGATTATATTTTACTATTATTATTATTATTATACAACCACAACCATGCCGTCACACCATCCCGTCAGCTGGTATCTCAGAAGCGACGCTCCCTCTCGTCGTATTTCCAGGATATCTGTTCTCCCACCTCCCGAATCCTATTTCCTGCATCCACCAACTCCTTGCCAAAATGGCGGAGTTCAGCTAAGTTTTCATGGCTCATTGGTGGGTTTGGTACAGGTTCTGGGTCGAACTGAGGGAAAAAGGTATAAGGATTATTGAGGAGGTTTTGAAACTGCCAGTCGTTGGTCCACCATTCTTCCAGTTCTGCTGGTAGAGGTTGGGAGTGGATAAGGGGATCTGGAATAGCTGGTTCCAAGTTTATTGGAAGTTGGGTTTCGGCAGGATAAGGGAAGAGGTTGTTATTGATACGCCTAAGGATATCACAGCTTGCCAGTATGCGATCCAATTCCCCCTGTAATGGTAATTCCTCGGCTTGCCTAGAACTTTCCCCAAATTCTATTCCTGCTTGCCTAGAAGTTTCCCCAATCTCAATCCTTTTACCTTTATCCATGGGATTTTCTAGCTTGGCAATTCTCCTAGTTGCTATTTTCCTCCTGCGTACACGTCTCCAGCCCACAAATCTTCTTCTTTTCTTTGGCTTTTGTTTCTCCGGAGGTTGAGCTTGGAATTCCATAGGTTCCTCAACATCGGCCAAATAACCGGTAAAGTCTTTGGAGACTTCTATTTTCACAGGATAGAGATTGAGATTCCGAAGAGCTTCAGATAACTCATTCATGCTGTTTAGCATATATGCAAAAATTGCACACAAAATGCTAAGTTAAAATTTTATAATAAAAATTTCACAGATGAATATTTAATGCAATTAAATATTATTGTACACCGGGCGACTTGTCTAATACAGAGTACAACCGAAATTCAAAATATACTAGGGTTTATGGGTTCATAATTTGTATTTTCTCTTACAAAGTTGTTTATCTAATAGGCAAAGTTTCTTTAAGGTTTCTGGCTTGTAGATGATATGGGTGCTAGTACTGGGTCAGGGTATTTAAAAGTTAGCATTTACTGCTGTAGTGGCTAACATATAAAGATTTGCCCATTTTTCATCCAGTTCATCTTCCCATGGTGGTTTATTGCCTATTTCCTGAGTTTCCTTATGAATTATCACTTCTTTTGGTTGTCACTTCCTTATTTTCTCTTGGCCTTTTTCTAATAATCCGACTTCTTTTCTTAGGGGTAAGTGGTTTCTCAAACTGTGCTTTACGAACAAATATTCCTTCCTCAGTATCTGCTGAGTATCTTGAGGAATTTGATTGGAACAAGGTTCCCTTATCTTTTGGTGAACTATCTAATTAACGATAGATGTCTGAAAGTCTTTGCTTACTCATACTGTAAACAAATAGTCAAATAACAAAAGACATAATCACAGAATGGAAATCAGTAAAATTAAGTATTTCTAAATACTTAATTGGCTTAAATCAGTGGCTCTGATACCACATTTTTCTGTCACGGCCCCTCGTCCTGGTTTAGCCCGGTCCAGGAGCCGCGGGACAGAAACCCGTGGTATTTATAAATTTGAGTTGACAGAGGAAGATTTTAGCAGGATCTTTTAAAACTTGAATTGCTTGATTATTTTATTTCATAATTCGGGATAAACCCCGTAATCTACAATAGAGGAATTTTACTAGGAAATTCCCTGATTTACAAAACATGTTTATTTATTTTAATGGAGCCACTACTTCAAGCTTGTTAGTGCTCTGTAGCACTTTTCCTTGGTTCACAGTAGTCACCTGAAACATGTTTTAAAAAATATTTTGTCAGCGGGGAAATACTGGTGAATCATTCATTTTGATAAAACGACGTATAGTTATAAATTACAGCATAAGAGCGATTACAATGGCTTCTATCTTATTTTTATCTGGCGCCGTGTCACCTCCGGGTGACGGTGGTCATACCACTATTGGGTCCTTTCACCCAAGTAGTGATGATTATCACTGTTAGGATTTATTAGCCTAACCGTGAGAAATTAGTAATGTGCACAATACGCCACTAGCCAGTGACTCAAGATAACCACGACTTAATCCCTGTAATTATAACTTTGAAAATAATTTGGAGTATTGTAAAACACTGTTAATAAAAAGAGAATGACTCACATTGCAGATTTAAACGAGCAGAGTTTAGCCTACTAATAAGCCTGTTAACCTAATTCAAATAACAATGCACACGAAAAACTAGGTTAGTAACTATAATCCAACTTTTTACGATAATTCACGAGATTAAAACCCTCACAACAAATGACACAGTGCGATACTTAAACATCCATCGAATTCATGACGAATGACAAAGCATAACCCTAATTTGGGCAGCACTTATGTCACGGCCCCCGACTCGGTTTTACTCGTTTCCGGAGCCGCGGGACAGAATTCCCGTGGTATTTTAATTAACAGCGGAAGTTTCTTCAGGATCTTTTTAAAACTGAAATATTTCCCGATTATTTTATTTCACAATTCGGGATAAAACCCGATAATTTACAATCTTGAGATTTCACCAGGAAATCTTTTATTTTACAAAACATGTTTCTTTATTTTTATTCTGAGCCACTTCCTTAAGCTGATAGTGCTTCACGGCACTTTTCCTGGACCACAACAGATCACCTGAAACATGTTTGAAAAAGGTTTTGTCAGCGGGAAATACTGAGTGAATCATTCCATTTACTAAAACGACCTGTTTGTTATAATTTACAGTATTAAGAGTGATTACAATGTCTCTATCTTTTTAATTAACTGATCCAGTTGTCACTTGACCGGACTTGTGACTGTGGACATATCACTTGCTGGGTCCGTTCACCCACAAGTGATAAATAATTAGTAGCTATGTGCACATCCCCCCACATACTGGCAGTAATTTCAGATTACGTAGACTTAATCCCTGTAATTATAACCTTTGAAAATAAACATGCTTTTGAAAGTAATTTGATAAAAAGAGAGAATGACTCACATTGTAGATTTAACAGAGCTTAGTTTACTGATTAGCCTTGATAACCTAATTTAAATAATCAACACACAAACTAGGTTAGTAACTTAATACAGCATTTACGATAACTCACGAGATTGAAACCTTCACAACGAATGACAAAGTGCGATACTTAAACATCCATCGATTTAATGACGAATGACAAAGCATAAACCCTAATGTGGGCAGCACTTAAACATCCATTGGATAGTTTAATCGATCGGACATTGAATCGTAGCAGCGATCGAGTTATTACCCTGAATTGTGGCAGCAATTCGTGAATCGTGTGTGTGTTTTGAACTGTTTCTATAATAACTCGGAGTATAATTTGAAACTGAACGTCGCATCAACGCAGAATTGCATCAAACAGACTGTTCTATTTATACTTGAAAAATGCCCCCCTCGGGCCACGCGAAAGGTTTCCTTGCACGCGTCGCGTGGCGCGAGAGACCCTATTCTACCTTAGGGTTGCTTCGTGTCCCAGTAGCTTGGCTGAGTTGGTTTCGTGTTATTTTTATTTTTTGACAGCAAACTGTATGGATTTTACCGACTAGGGTTTACCCCCCCTGAGTTTTAGGGGCCCTGATCCTGATTCTGATTGTTCTGAAAATTTTAGGGTTTGTTCAGAATTACTTGGGTTTCTCAATTAGGGTTTCCTATTGAACAATTTAGTTAAATAAATATGACTTTTGATGAGAGTTGTTACATTCTCCCCACCTTAATAAAAATCTCGTCCTCGAGATTTACTGAAATAAGTGAGGATACTTTCGCTTCATTTCTGATTCCAGCTCCCAAGTGTATTCAACTCCTCTCTTTGAATCCCATCTGACTTTGACTAAAACTAGTCGTTTATGTTTGAGAAACTTGATCTTTCGATCCTCAATTTGAAGAGGTTTCTCAACAAATTTCAGTTTTTCATTTACCTCGATATCTCGAAGAGGTACTACCAGTGATTCATCTGATAAGCATTTCTTGAGATTGGATACATGAAATACATCATGTACTCCAGATAATTTTTCTGGTAGTTGTAAACGATAAGCTACTGGTCCTATACGTTGGATCACTGAAAATGGTCCTACGTACCTTGGACTTAACTTTCCTTTCTTACCAAATCGAACTACTCCTTTCCAAGGAGAAACTTTTAACAATACTTTGTCTCCAATTTGGAATTCTAACGGCTTGCATCTATTGTCGGCATAACTTTTCTGGCGATCTCGAGCCGTCTTCAGCCTTTCCTTGATTTGAGTAATCTTATCAGTCGTCTCTTGCACTATTTTAGGACCTGACAATTGATTTTCTCCTATTTCTGCCCAACAAACTGGAGTTCTGCACTTTCTTCCATACAGTGCTTCAAATGGGGCGGTTTCAATACTTGAATGATAGCTATTGTTATAGGAGAATTCAATTAATGGTAAATGATCATCCCAATTTCCACCAAAATCTATTACACATGCTCGGAGCATGTCTTCTAGAGTTTGGATCGTCCTTTCACTTTGTCCGTCTGTTTGGGGATGATATGCAGTGCTCAGATTTAATCGAGTTCCCATAGCTTGCTGGAAACTTTTCCAGAAATGAGAAGTAAAACGACTATCCCTATCCGAAACAATGGAGAGTGGAACTCCATGTAGGGATACAACTTCATCTACATACAATTTAGCCAGTCTTTCCATGCTAAAGGTTTCTTTCATATGTAAAAAGTGAGCTGATTTGGTTAATCGATCCACAATTACCCAAATCGCATCATTACCTTTTCTGGTTTTGGGTAACTTAGTAACAAAATCCATTGTTATAAGTTCCCATTTCCATACTGGCATTTCTAATTGTTGTAGTAACCCTGAAGGTTTCTGATGTTCTGCTTTAACTTGTGAACAAGTAAGACATTTAGAAACATATCGTGCTATATCCTTTTTCATTCCTATCCACCAAAAGTTCTTCCTTAAATCTTGGTACATCTTATTGTTTCCTGGGTGCATAGTATACCTAGATTTATGAGCTTCTTCTAAAATCTTAGGTCTTAAGTCTCCCTGCTTAGGTACCCAAATTCTATTTTTGTGAAATCTCCAAATTTCATCTGTTCCTTGTTCTAATTCCTTGATTCGTCCTTTCATTCCTTCAGCATCATCCTTGATTGCTGTAGTTTGAACATTCTTCAATTGTTCCATTAAATCTATTTGTAGATTTAATCTGAGAGCACGAACTCGTCGTTGTTGCTCATAATACTTACGACTTAAGGCATCTGCAACTACATTTGCCTTTCCTTCATGATACTGAATATCACAGTCGTAGTCACTTAGGATTTCCATCCATCTCCTTTGCCTCATGTTTAACTCTTTTTGCCCAAATATATATCTTAAACTTTTGTGGTCTGTGTAGACAGTAAATTTACTTCCGTAAAGATAATGTCTCCAAATCTTAAGGGCAAAAATTACGGCTCCTAATTCTAAATCATGAGTCGTATAATTTTCTTCGTGCTTTTTCAATTGCCTTGAAGCATATGCAATCACCTTTTTGCGTTGCATAAGCACACATCCATATCCTAGTTTTGAAGCATCACAATATACCTCAAAATCTTCAGTTCCTTCTGGTAAGGCTAAGATCGGTGCATTTGTTAATTTCTGCTTCAATATTCTAAAGGCTTCTTCTTGCTTAGGTCCCCATTCAAACTTAATGGCTTTACAGGTTAACTTAGTTAATGGTACGGCTATCTTGGAAAAATCCTTAATAAACCGTCTATAATACCCAGCTAAACCTATAAAACTTCTTATTTCCATTGTTGTTTGTGGAACCTTCCATTTGGTAATTGCCTCTATCTTAGCAGGATCTACGTGAATACCTTCGTGATTCACCATGTGTCCTAAGAATTGCACTTCCTTTAACCAAAATTCACACTTTGAGAATTTGGCATAAAGCTTTTCTTTTCTTAACAAAGTTAAGAGTGCATGAAGGTGTTCACAATGCTCTGTCTGACTTTTGGAATAAATAAGTATATCGTCTATGAAGACAATTACAAATTTATCCAAATATGGTTTACAGATCCTATTCATCATGTCCATGAATGCAGCAGGTGCATTCTTTAATCCAAAGGGCATGACTGTAAACTCATAATGACCATACCTAGTTCTGAAAGCAGTTTTAGGTATGTCTTCTTCTTGTACCTTCAATTAATGATATCCAGAGCGTAAATCTATCTTAGAGAAATATCTAGCCCCCTGAAGTTGATCAAATAGATCATCAATCCTAGGTAATGGGTATCGATTCTTAATTGTAACCTTATTCAATTCTCTATAATCGATACACATTCTCATTGAACCATCCTTTTTCTTAACAAACAACACAGGTGCTCCCCACGGGGATGAACTAGGTTGTATGAATCCTTTACTTAGTAATTCATCTAATTGCTTTTTCAGTTCTAACATTTCTGTAGGTGCTAACCGATAAGGTGCCTTGGCTATCGGTGTAGTTCCTGGAATTAGATGAATCCTAAATTCTACTTCCCTATCTGGAGGTAATCCCGGTAAATCTTCTGGGAATATATCTGGATATTCTGAGACTACAGGAATTTCTTTAAGTTCTTTACCCTTAGTACTAATGATTACTGAAATCATATATACTATTCCTTGTTTTCGTTCATAATTAGCAACTTTCATTACTGATATGAACTTCATGGGCTTACGTGGTTTATCTCCTGTAATCCTAATTACTTCTCCAGTGGGTGATTGAATTTCTATAGAATTCTGATCACAAAATATTCGAGCATGGTTGGCTATTAACCAATCCATTCCTAATACAACATCAAATTCAGCTAAATTCATCGGCAATAGTTTTGCAGAGAATTTATGTCCTAAAAGTTCTATATTTTCTTCCTGCAAAACTTTATCTATTTTAACTGAATTTCCGTCTGCTGTTTCAACTGTAAAAATCTGCCTAATATTGGTTAAAGGTAAATTAAGAGCTTGACAGAATGAAGTATTTATAAAACTTTGGTTTGCACCAGAGTCAAATAATACTTTGGCGTAAATGTTGTGAACTAAGAACGTACCCGCTATCACATCTGGGATGAGTTCTGCTTCTTGAGTAGTCAACTGAAATGCCCTGGCATTCTTCTTAATAGTTCCATCGGTCGCCTTGGTTTTGTTGTCTGCTGGTTTAATTAATTTAGGACATTCTGTTTTGAAATGTCCTGCCTCTCCACAATTGTAACAAATTATGGATTTCTTCCTGCAATTTTCTTCACGATGCCCTACCGCTTTGCAAAAATTGCAATATACTTTGCATTTTCCAAAATGTTTCTTTTTGCAATTTTGACAGAACGGAAAAGTTGAAGATTGCCCTGTTCCTCTTCTCTTGAAGCTGTTATTATTACCCGTACGAAATCCTTGGGTAATTTTCTGAGCTAATTCCTTCTTCCTGTTTTCATCTTGGGTGCGTACTAGTTCATCGGTTAGGGTATTAGCTAATTCCACAGCATCGTCAATAGTGCGAGGTCTCGCAGCTTTAACGATATTGCGAATTTCACTAATCAGTCCCCAAATGTAGCGAGAAATGAGTACCGGTTCTGGCGAAGCCAGCGTTGGTACCACTCTAGCATATTCAAAGAATGTCGAAGTATAACCACGACAATCTACCCCCATCATCCGATGATTTAAAAACTTATTCGTCATCTGTTCCTTTTCATACCCGGGACAGAATTTTCTTTCTACAATACCCTTAAATTCTTCCCAAGTCATAGCATAAGCTATAATCCTTCCTTTTAATTGTAACACAGTGTTCCACCATTCGAGTGCTCCTTCCTTGAAAAGATTTGATGCGTACATGACCTGATCATCTTTAGCACATTTACTTATTGCAATTACTGCTTCGGTTTTCTCTAACCATCGCAGTGATGCAGTTGCTCCTTCATTGCCTGCAAATTCAGTGGGTTTACAAGCAAGGAATTCTTTGAAAGTTCAACCAGGCGTTGCAGTTTTCATTTTCTTAGGAAATGGAGCTTGATGTGGTTCCCCATTATGATTAACATTATCATTGCCTCCATTTACACTATTACTGAAGTTATCTTCAGAAATACGTTTACTAGGAACGATGTGTTGCGGTTCGATTGGATTCTTTATAGCAGCAACGAATGCTGGAATAGCATTAGCTATTCCTTGAGCAACAATATTTTCGATATCTTGTCTAGTCATATATTGATCTCCTGGATGTTGCTCAGACTGATTAACCTCATTTATTGGTTCATTACCAATGTTTGACATCTGATAATAAATTTTATGTAAATAATTAGTATAAATATAAATATAATAAAACAGTTTGCACATAATCACATTAACATGTATAATAAAAAATTATCGATTTCACAAGTTTCATTTCTATATATTATATTATGCCTCGTACACACGATTATCATACAACGTTTTATTGTTAAGTTATTACACATACTGGTTTATTATGATTATTTATTAACACATATTCCTGCAAACTCTCATTATCTGGTCAGCTAATTTCTTAAAAACGACGCTCCTTTTCGTCATACTTCCAAGTAACTCTTTCTCCCACATCCCTAATCCGATTTCCTACATCAATTAACTCTTCGCCCCAGAGGCGAAGTTCAGTCAGATTCTCAGGGCTCATGGTTGGGTATAGTGGAGGTTCTGGGTCAACTTGTGGGAAAAATGTATCAAGGTTGTTTAAAAGATTTTGGTATTGCTAATCAGTTGTCCACCATTCATCTAATTCTACTGGTAATGGTTGAGGTTGGACAATAGGATCTGGAATAGCAGGTTCCAGATTGATTGGGATTGGAGCTTCTAGTGGGTAACTGAAAAGATCTTCTTCAGTAAATATAAGGTTTGGATTAGCTGCTTCAAGGTTTCCATCGGCAGGTCCGATGAGGTCACTCATTACTAATTGATGATCTAAAACTTCCCAAGGAGTCATTTTCTGCTACTGTGGCTAGCATATAAAGATTTGCCCATTTCTCATCTAATTTGTCCTCCCAAGGTGATTTATTGATTAAATCCTGGGTTTCTTGTTTAACTTTCTTCTCTCGGTTTTTCCTTATTTCCTCCTGACTTTTCCTAATAATCAAACTTCTTTTATTAGGAGAAAGTGGTTCCTCGTAATGTGCCTTACGGACAAATATTCCTTCTTCAGGAATTATATAAGGTTTTGTTTGGGATGAACTTCCCTTCTCGTTGGTTGACCTATCTAGTTTAAGATAGATGTTTGACAGCTTTTGTTTACCCATACTGTAATTAACAAATAATCAGTTAATAAAACACATAATCACATAATTGGCAATCAGTAAAATTAAGTATTTCTAAATACTTAATAGGCTTAATTCAGTGGCTCTGATACCACCTTATTTCTGTCACGGCCCCCGACCCGGTTTTACCCGTTTCCGGAGCCGCGGGACAGAAATCCCGTGGTATTTTAATTAACAGCGGAAGTTTCTTCAGGATCTTTTTAAAACTGAAATATTTCCCGATTATTTTATTTCACAATTCGGGATAAAACCCGATAATTTACAATCTTGAGATTTCACCAGGAAATCTTTTATTTTACAAAACATGTTTCTTTATTTTTATTCTGAGCCACTTCCTTAAGCTGATAGTGCTTCACGGCACTTTTCCTGGATCACAACAGATCACCTGAAACATGTTTGAAAAAGGTTTTGTCAGCGGGAAATACTGAGTGAATCATTCCATTTACTAAAACGACCTGTTTGTTATAATTTACAGTATTAAGAGCGATTACAATGTCTCTATCTTTTTAATTAACTGATCCAGTTGTCACTTGACCGGACTTGTGACTGTGGACATATCACTTGCTGGGTCCGTTCACCCACAAGTGATAAATAATTAGTAGCTATGTGCACATCCCCCCACATACTGGCAGTAATTTCAGATTACATAGACTTAATCCCTGTAATTATAACCTTTGAAAATAAACATGCTTTTTAAAGTAATTTGATAAAAAGAGAGAATGACTCACATTGTAGATTTAACAGAGCTTAGTTTACTGATTAGCCTTGATAACCTAATTTAAATAATCAGCACACAAACTAGGTTAGTAACTTAATACAACATTTACGATAACTCACGAGATTGAAACCTTCACAACGAATGACAAAGTGCGATACTTAAACATCCATCGATTTAACGACGAATGACAAAGCATAAACCCTAATGTGGGCAGCACTTAAACATCCATTGGATAGTTTAATCGATCGGACATTGAATCGTAGCAGCGATCGAGTTATTACCCTGAATTGTGGCAGCAATTCGTGAATCGTGTGTGTGTTTTGAACTGTTTCTATAATAAATCGGAGTATAATTTGAAACTGAACGTCGCATCAACGCATAATTGCATCAAACAGACTGTTCTATTTATACTTGAAAAATGCCCCCTCGCGCCACGCGAAAGGTTTCCTTGCGCGCGTCGCGTGGCGCGAGAGACCCTATTCTACCTTAGGGTTGCTTCGTGTCCCGGTAGCTTGAGTGAGTTGGTTTCGTGTTATTTTTAATTTTTGACAGCAAACTGTGTGGATTTTACCGACTAGGGTTTACCCCCCCTGAGTTTTAGGGGCCCTGATCCTGATTCCGATTGTTCTGAAAATTTTAGGGTTTGTTCAGAATTACTTGGGTTTCTCTATTAGGGTTTCCTATTGAACAATTTAGTTAAATAAATATGACTTTTGATGAGAGTTGTTACAACTTAAACATCCATCGGATAGTTTCAAACAATCGAACATTGAATCGTAATAGCGATCGAGTTATTACCCTGTTGTCGCGGCAGCGTTTCGTGATCGTGTGTGTTTTTATAGTAAACGGACGATATCTCAGTGCACAGAACGAATTTTTACGTCGAACCAACGCAAAAATTCAAGTGCCAAACTCCTCTATTTATACTGGAAAAACGGCGCGCTCGCGTGTCACGAGAGCTCTCGCGTGGCGCAAGAGGTCACTTTTAGCATAGGGTTGCCACATCTGTTACTAGCTTAGCTGAGTTGACCGTTCGTTCAAATTCGATTCCTATCAAAAACTGTTTGGATAATACTAACTAGGGTTTACCCCCCCCCCCCCTGAGTTTTAGGGGCCCTGATCCTGATTCCGATTGTTCTGAAAATTTTAGGGTTTATGCAGTATTACTTGGGGGTCTCAATTAGGGTTTCCTATTGAACAAAATAAAATAATACATAATAGTTTTGGTGAGAGTTGTTACATATAGAGATAGAAAGTGTTTGTGTAGAAAGAGGAAGAGAGATGTATAATTATATATTGAGAAAAAAGTGTGTTGTACAAAATGCCTTAACGTACAAAGCGTACGCTATGGCAAGTTCGCATGTTATAACCCCAGAAAGGAAATCTCGCATGTTGAAAAAAACCAAAGATCACATGGTAAAAAAAAATAATTTTGCATGTTAAAAAAATAATTTCGCATGTTGCTGAAAAAACCAAAAGCAAATGTTCACAAAAAAATCGCATGTTGATACTACATCTCGTACGCAACGTACGTTAAGTGTCACACCCCAAAATACCATATGTGGATTTCACCACGATGCGTGTGACGTACCAGGATATAGCCACTAATCATGTCGAACTAATAATAATTAATAACAAACACAAACATCATGTCCAACATGAATAGTGCATTTCAATAATAAACGTTTCAACGATGTATACGTGTAGCGGAAGCAATTGTAAATGTTTTAATCATATGAAACCAAATTGTTTAAAAAACATAACATTCATTGTTCATTAAGCAACACGTCCCAGACACTCTTCGCTCCTCAGGCTGCGAGTTCCAAAGCATGATGTATCTAACGACCTGCAAGCATGCAGAAAAGTGTGGCAACATAAAGTTGGCGAGTTCACAGTTTTGTTTAACGTAAATCATGTAAGTGTTTAGTTTAAAGGCATGTCAAGAATAATAAACTCGATACCGAATGATTGTTTGTTTGTTGTGCCCTCATCAATGTCTATCAACATTGATACAAATGTTTAAGGTCCTTAGTTCACACCCGGCTCCCAGCACGGTGTGAGGTTTATCAAACCTAATAGCGCTATCAACTAATACCCCGTTGCCTCCCAGGCAACTAGCTCGGTAGTAAGTAGGGACTTTCGTGATAGAGTTTAAGTTTATTAACCAACATTGAATTTAAACTACAACATTTAAAGAGTATTCCTCCCAGGAATAATAATAGTTTGTCCCCCCAGGACGCATGCTTGTGAAAAAGTAGTGAATTCACCTTAGTTTGCTCGGTTTGTATAACAACCCTCCTAAATTTTTCGACACCCTAAAAATAATTAGAATGTCCCAATACGTCCTAAAATACACCCCGTATGCGAAAACGGGCCCCGAATACCTTTATTTTTATTAAAATTAAATAAAAACAAATTTTAATGTGCTGTCGCGGGGCGCGAAGACCCTTTAGGAATCTTACGCGGGCCGCAACAGATGGGAGATCAGGCCGCACCCTAGGGCGTCACGTGTCAGGACGCGTGTGGAGGCTACAAGTCGAATCAGCCAAGCTAGGGCCTACCCTAGCTGGCCTCGCGGGCCGTGAAGCCCCTGGAGGACTCCTACGCGGGGCGCGACAGAACCAGAATCAGGCCCTATAAATAGAGGCCATCGGCTGTTCAGTCGAAATCGTTCACAAATCTTTCTCTCTCGAATTTTCTTATAGTATAAGCTATTCTCGGGCATTATACCCCCCTAATTAATGAAGTTATGCCTCGTTGTAAGTATTATAACCCCGGTTACGCATTAGATACGCTGCCCGATTGATCCAGGGTTCCGTAACGGTTGTCGAGGTTCTGCCCGACGTAGTCGTTGGAATGCCGTCTCGGGGAGGGTATTACTAATGTAAATATTGAGTTATTATACTAACGCGTGTGCATTTGTGTATTTAATAGATAATCACCAGGAAATCCTTAAAGAAAACCCTAAGACAGCAGTGTGAGTAATCTCTTTTTTGTAAACTATTTTTACAAAACCTTAAATATTTTATAATGTAATTAGCAGTGATTGAGTCTTTGTAATTTTTCAATTACTGCCGGTATGTTGGAGTTTTGTATACAAAATGTGGAACACGTTACCATTGGACAAAGAGTTAGCCAATGAGTAATATGACCCACCAGTCAGGATTGATAGTACTGAATGAGTAATTGTGTAGAAATAAACATTGTAATAGCTCTCAATACTATTAAAAGATAAAACTCTTCTTGATTAAACTGGGATTCACTCACCAGTATTTCTCACTGACAAAATGTTTTTAAACGCGTTTCAGGTAACAAAATGTGAAAGCCGAATAGAAGCCAGCTGGACAGCACTGAAGGCTTGGAAAAAGTGGCTATAAAAGTTACCTGAATAAAGAGATGTTTTTATTAAATAAAATAGGGTTTATCCCTATAGAAAAATGTGTGTACTTGAACTTGGGAGTTTCCCATGTATTTAATATTATAAAAGCGTGGTATTTTACTCTGATAAAATATTTCCTAACTACGGTCCTGATAAAATTTTCGCTGCCAAAATGATAAACACCGATACCACCGAAATTGGTCTCGCGGCCGCCCGTTCCCGGGACAGATAGGGGACACCAAGATTCAGCCACAGAAGTGTTCTGCTGACACCAAGATATTATTCAAATTGTTAGGAAATTAATTACAGAAATATGTGCATATCTGTATTTTATTGTTGTGTGTTATTTGACAATTTGTTAGTTTACAGTATGAGTGATCAAGGACCCTTCGACGCCTATCGTCAGTTGTTCGGCTCACCTAGAAGCGAAGGCACCTCTTCACAGCCTGCCCTCTCACGGTATTCAGCTGACAATGAAGATGGGATATTCCTGTTTAAGGCTCAATCTGAAGAGCCATTCCCTCCTAAAAAGAGAGGATGGTTCAGTAGGAGAGCACATGAGCGTAGGAAGAGAATGAAAAAGTTACAACAACAGCGGGTTCTAGCGGCCTCTAAGAGAGAAACAGATGCCCACACCCAAGACATGCTTAATTGGAGTTTAGCAAACTTCCATATCTTAGCAACCACAACTGCCGACACAAACCTGGAGCAACTCATAGCCCCTCAACCATTACCCTTGTTTCCCACACAGCCAATGGAGATTGAAAACAACCCAGAAAACCAAATCCAAATGCATGATTTTAACCCAGAAGAGATACCTAGGATACCAGCACCTAATCCCTTAGACCCAGACTACGACCCGTGGTTCGATGATCATAAGGATTATCAGCAACGCTACCATCTAACAGATAAACCCATGCCAAACCTAGCAGCTTACCCAGGTATGGACCCTCTAGATCCCTATTATGATAATGGCGAATACATTAGGGAAATCCTAGAGAATCCATATCCCCTGGAAGAACCCATGCCACAGTACCTAGATCCAGTACCAGCACTTGCACCCCCAATGAGTGCAGAAAATGTGCAAGAACTCCGAACCTTTGGTGAGGAGATTTTAGAAAGTAGCGAGAGGATGAGACAGGTTGGAGAACTACTCGTCTGGAAGTACGACGAGCGTAATATGGAGTTCTGGATGAACCCATATCAGTGATGGTGATAGTAATATATATATATATATATATATATAATAATATATCTATCGTAGTATAGACCACTTTGTGGTTAGTGACACATATTAGTATTGTATTTTTTAAATTCCAGTTCTAGTTTGTATTGGATGCATAATATATAAGAAAGAGTAAGTCGCAATGTTCGACGCTTTTGAACAAAATGCGTGTTATGTGAACGTTTGCATTAAATATTATTTTGTGTTATTAATAATTGGCAAATGTTTAAAATTCAGATGGACAACGAAGTGAACCAAGAAAATCAGAGTAACGATAACCAGAGTAACAATAACCCGAATAACGATAACCCGAACAACAACAATAATGAAAACCAAGTGGATAACAGTGTCATCCAACACATAGTGGCACAAGGGATAATAGATGCAATGCCATATATTATCAAAACAGTTAGGGAAGCAGATAATAAAAGTAACAATGGCAGTAAGCGACCAACTGAACCTGAAAACAGCGTAAACAATGGACCCATACTTCAAGTGCCCATTCCCAAGAGAAGAAGAACCATGTCATATGGTTGTTTTTATAAAGAATTCTAGTCTTGTAAACCAATGGAATTCTCGGGCAATGAAGGAGCCGTTGCAGCTTTACGCTGGATAGAAAAGACTGAGGCAGTCTTAAAAATAAGCAAGTGTGCAGAAGAGGATAAGATAATGTTTGCTTCCAATCTGTTTAAGAATTCAGCCTTAGAATGGTGGAACACTATCCTCCAGTCTAGGGGAAGTGATAGGATTTACAATATGGAATGGGAAGAATTTAAGAACATGGTAGAAAGAAAATTCTGCCCTCCCAATAAAAAGGAATAGATAGCAAATAAGTTCCTAAACCTTAGGATGACCGGGGTAGATAGTAAGGGGTACACTACATTATTCTTTGAATATGCTAGAATAGTGCCAACCCTTGCATCACCTGAACCAGTATTAATCTCTTGTTACATCTTGGGATTAATCAGTGAAATTAGGCATGTAGTCAAGGCAGCTAGACCTCAAACCATAGAAGAAGCTGTAGAACTAGCAAATATCAGAGGAGGAGCCTAGCCCAGAGGCTTAGCCAAGAATTCCGTTCTGGAAATTCTAACTGTGGGAAAATGTAGGTTCTACTTCTGCACCCTACTGCAAGTATTGCAAAAGGAAGCATTCTGGAAGATGCTCTATATACTGTAACTTTTGCAAAATATTTGGACACGAGGAGGAAGACTGCAGGAAGAAGCCTAATAACAGGATATGCTACAACTGTGGAGAACAAGGTCATATCAAGCCAAACTGTCCAAAACTAGCTCCAGCCACGAACACCAAGAATACTAAAAATGCTAGAGCATTTGTTCTGACTGCAGAAGAAGCAAAAATGATCCCGGATGTGATCGCCGGTACGTTTTTAGTTAATGATGTTTTTGCTAAAGTATTATTTGACTCTGGTGCGAACCAAAGTTTTAATAATACTTCATTTTGCAAACTTCTCAATCAACCATTAACTAAACTCCCACAAGAATGTATAGTAGAGACAGCAAATGGGGAAACCATTAAGATTTCTGAAATCTTGCTGGGAGCAAGAATAGAAATTTTAAATCAAAAATTTATTGCAAACCTTTACCAAATGAATCTGGCAGGATTTGATATTGTGTTAGGAATGGATTGGTTAATAGCCAATAAAGCCAGTATTCTATGTGATCAAAAGTCAATCCAAGTAAATTCACCAAAGGGTGAAAAGATCACAATTAAAGGAGATAAACCCTCTAGATCTACAAAATTCATCTTTGTAATGAAAACAACCAGTTATGTAAGAAAAGGATCATTAGTGTATTTTATTTCCATAATCATTAACACTAAAGGAAAAGAATTAAAGGATATTCCAGTAGTATCCCAATTTTCAGATGTATTTCCAGAAGAATTACCAGGGCAACCTCCAGACAGAGAAGTTGAATTCAGAATCCATTTGATACCAGGAACAGCACCAATTGCCAAAGCACCTTACCGTCTGGCACCAACAGAAATGAAGGAACTGAAGAAACAGTTAGATGAATTGTTGGAAAAAAGATTCAAACAGCCAAGCTCATCGCCATGTGGAGCACTGATGTGCGTGAGTGTTATTAGTTTTTAATGTATATTTTAAGCCCTTTTTAACACTTTTTAGCCAAGTTTTAAATTTATAAAACACGATATTTACTAACACTAAACACACATATGGGCAAGTGCACCCATCGTGAGCGTAGTATAGTGTTGGTAAGATACCGAGGTCGTCCAAGGACACAAGAGCTTTTAATACCGGTTTATCCTCAACGTCTAATCAAATCAAAAGTTTAGAAAAATGTTTTAAACTAAGAAAATAAAAACTAACTAAAATGCTGAAAATAAAAATAAAAATAAAAACAGATAAACAAGATGAATCACTTGGTTCCGACTAGTGTTTAGTGTAACCTTTGATTATTTCCGCACTTTTGCACTTATTTAAGAGATTATCTTAGTTATTGTAGTAGGCCCCTCTTTTGGAGGTGACGTTACCCTCAACCCAGTAGTTTGAGTCAGCAAGGATACAATCCTAAATGGTCGGATTATTGAAAGATAATTAATTAAGTTATTAATGCAAATTATGGTAGGCCCCTCTTTTGAAGGTGACGTTACCCTCGGCTAAGTAGTCTGAGTCAGCAAGGATACAGTCCAAAGTAGTCGGGTTATAGTATTAATAGTAGTTTAACTTATGAGGGGATCAAAGAGTTTGGACCCCCGCCATCCAATACCGTTAAGTATTGAAGGAGGTCCTACTAAATTTGACCCAGGTCCCTTGCAGGATCTCTAAACGCTGAACAACGGCAAGACTCTTACCAAACCGTTCCCTTAACCCCCGACCAGGTAGCCAACATACCTCCATATAGACCGTGGAGATATGAATGGTGAAAATCTTTTATTTTATATAGACAGTAAAATAATGCCAAGATACCATGGACAAACGATAAGGAAGAATCACCTTCAACATAAGAAACTAGTTATTAAAGTCATTAATACACTAGACACTTGTCTTCACCAAGTGATGTAAGAGACTTAGGCAAACATGGCCTTGATTGTCAAGAACTCTTACGATCAATCTTGGATCCCGAGACGACTCACACACTCTATGATGGACAATGGATGATGGTGTTATGGTGGTGGTGGGTGGTGGGTGAAGTGTGAGAGAGGTGGTGTGCCAAGGGATGGCTTGAGCTTGAGCCAAGCACTCCTATTTATAGGCTGAACAGAAGCTCGGGCACGGCCCCGTCTCCAGTGGGCACGGCCCCGTGTCCACATCCTCTCTTTCTTCATTTAATGCAGCTTGTCTTTATTAGTTGACCACGCCCCCGTGTCCACTGAGCACGACCCCGTGTGCAGAAGAATATTTGTACTATGAAGATTTGCCTGGATTCTGCGAATCTTATAGTTGACCACGGCCCCGTGTCCGCTGAGCACGGCCCCGTGGTGGGCAATAGAAGATTCTACCACTTTGTCTTTTCTGCTGACACTTGGGCACGCCCCCGTGCTGGCTGAGCACGGGGCGTGTTCAGTCTTCTGTCTTCTTGTTTTGCTTGGGAAGATGCTGTCGTGGGGTCGGGCATGTCACGTTTGTTCCTTTTCTTGTATTTATGTTATATTTTGCTGTCTTTTTGCTTCTTTTGTTAATTTGAGCTCATTTAATCCTGAAGATACAAAAGGAAGACAAAAGCACACTTTTTCCAACATTAGTACTAAAAAATGGTTAGTTTTATGCCACAATTGATGTAATTTATATGTTGCATTTTGCACACATCAAATACCCCCACACTTGGATCTTTGCTTGTCCTCAAGCAAAACTCTTTATAATATTGCTTTACACTCCCAAATGGAATGGGTAGAAGAGAAAGTTTTTGGGTTTGTCATAGAGTGTCGGGATTTCCAAGATTCTTTGTTAAGTTTTATTTTTATTTATTTACAATTCTATTCGTCATGATTTATTTAAAACTTTTCATAAGATAAATTACTTATTAGGGCATAACATGCCTCTTTAAAATTCTCTTTATATACAAGTTCACATACCTCACGGGGGATCACTCAACACTCGACCGAAAATGTATTTTGGTGAATCACTCGAGAGCGGCATGGAACTTACTCCTACCATAGGCTTGCCAAGCAATCAATCCTCCTCCTTTTTAACTATATACCTTTGTAGATATCAAGAGGGCTTTTTTGGGTAAAGGGTTAGGCTTGGGTTAAAGGTAGGTGGTTGGGTT
>JARYGA010046914.1:0-47443 GCA_030545235.1 Helianthus tuberosus | reverse complement strand
CATAGCATACGCAGCGGTCTCTCCCATTGTCCGAACTTGATGGTTCCACCATGACAGAGCCTCATCCACCAATAGTCCAGTTATATACTTGACTTGATGTTCGGGGTCACATTTGCTCAATCGTAAAACAGAATCTGTCTTTTCAACCCAGCGCACGAAGGCTAAGGCACCCCCAGTGCCGTCGAACTCTCGAGGTTTGTGGTCCAAGAACTGCTTGTAGGTGCAGCCTGCGATGTAAGCAACATTATTCGCGTAAGGCCTTAGCAAGGAACTCATGAAAATGTCCAAACATTTTGTAATGTGTCTTAAAGGACTAGACATTACCGTTGGGGGGGTTATTTCCCGAGGTACTTCCGCTGCAATCGGAGTGACGGGCCTCGTACCGTGCGATGGCCTGTAAGAGGCGCTCTTGTATTTCTGCCTCTGTTGTCGGTAGAGGGTTGTTGATATCGGTGTTCCCTTGAGTCGACATCTTCCTAGATGAAGGTCGGTTAGGTCAGGTCTAATTTGCTTCGTGCGTGCATTTGGTTGTTTAGTGGTCATAAGTACATACACATAACAGGTTACCATATCAACCAATCAAATAATAGTATAATCATAGTATGACCAAGTAATTCGGTAATTATGTTTAATGAGTGCATAGCAAGTAAGCACATAGTATTATAATTATAGCACACACACATAGATCAATGACGTGCTTAGCGAAGACCTAGCGACTGAGCTCTCATTGGTTATTGGCCACAAAGTGTTGCCGCATGTTTAAAGATGATTGGGCTTTCATTATCCTCCGGCCACAATCACTGTGTCTTATAAAATGTATCACTTTGAAAGGGACACAGGGTCACCCTACCCTTGTCCAATAAGTATATTAGTGCATCAAAATTTCGTAATCAGAAGTGGTCCTCAAAAGTCTCCGCAATCCCGGCTTATCATTAGTGTCCTTGCCCAAGTGTAATGCAATCCGCATAATCCAGAAACCAACTATACTGGTGACTGAGGTGGAGGAGGATAGAAAAGTGACCGCTAGCATGCGTAAACTCCTCCTCGAGCTTGTATATATATATACCGAAGTAGTTAACTAGTGTGCCGCCCGATAGTAAAGAAATAAGTATCAGAATCCTGGGAAAGGTGTAATAGCAACGGTCGAGAGCGCAAAAGGGACCTTGATGTATGTGACGAGTCAAAGTATGCCGGTGATAGACAGGGTGGAGGGCGTGGTGTTTTACATAAACTTTTCATACAATATGCTGTCTTGTGATGTAGACACTTAATTCATGTTTTCGGTTATGTAATGTTTTGTATTTGAAGTTGCCAATTGTGGCGTCAGCTTAAGCTCCAACTTTCTGCGACCCGTATCCTTAATTGTGGTTGATGTTACAGGAACACTTATCCTGTGTACATCCTCCATAATGAGAGGGATGGCAAGGGTCTAAAATCAGTATAGCGTGTTATAAGATCCATCAAAGTGGTTCGTTCGGCGCTGTAGAGGTGAATGTAGCAAATGATGCGACCTGTGCAGTTGGGAAAATGCTGTTGTAGCAGATGAATCGTTATGCAGGTGTTGACCTGAAGTACCTTCCTGGGGTGCGGTTATATTCTGAAAGAAATCTATAGGCACCTTGGCTCAAATGGAAGTCGGTCTTCATAGGGAAAATGAGCAATGTCAGCGGTTGCGGGTGTAAAAACAAACGTCTCAACAAATGAGGAGATTGCCCGATGCAGGTAGATATAAGGGGTGCAATGTTCGGCAGACCAAAAAGAAATAGGATTGTGATCACGTAAAGGTGTAGGTTCAGCAAGCGCAACATCAAGCTGGCCCAAAAGGGGTAGAAGCTAGCTCAAGAGCAGGCTCTGGGTCGTGTAACGGTGTGGTGTCTCGAGCAGGTGATAGAGTAGCAGCCATGTCATCGTCGTCTTGGGTCAGTAGTAGAATGCTGTAATCCAGCTGTTTGTAAGGTTGCAGGTATCACAGACTCAAAGGAGTCTGAATGCATGCTAGATCAGATGATGGCTTCTTAACAGGGGTCTCAAGAAGTGAAGTTAGTAACAGTGTCCTAGTCTAATTTTCTATCGTCATGGGCGTCGGCAGGAGGACCATCCATAAGCATGCCAACGTAGTCATATATTGTTTGTCGAGTAACCAACCTTCGGAAGGAATGTCCACAAGAGGCGCATTGTCTAAGATTCGGATCCATGGTGTGCTCATCATCGGGATGTCCAGTGACGAAGTGGTCATGGACCGAAACAAGAGTGACAGAAGGATTCTTGTCAGAGAAGCTATCAGCGAGGGTAAAATATTACCAGAATCTGGTAGCGCGGACTGTTGGAAGTCGTCGTCGTCCTTGGTCGGCATATCAGGATCACTCTCAGTGTCTGCCGTAAATATCTCTGGCGCAGATGTAGTTTCATCATCTGGGATGGCGGCTGTAGGGTTATCAATGTCTGATAACTCGCCTTCTAAGTAGTGCGACGTGTGTGCCGGTTCATAATAGTCATGGTACGTATACCCATAGTAGTTATTAACAATTAGTGTATGCAAACATTCACCACATGTGCACGTATATCAATAATCATCAATTAAGCAGTAACAATGTAAGCACGTAATCATCCTAGTCTTCCCCAGACTATCCTCTCAGACTGAACTTCCTAGCCTCTCAGACTAAAATCTCCCAATCTCTCAGATTGAATTCTCAATCTCTCAGGCTGACTTCCTGGTTTCTCAGACTAAAATCTCCCAATCTCTCAGATTGAATTCTCAGTCTCTCTGACTAAAATCTCCTGGTCTCCCTGACCTAATTCCTGGTCTCCCCGACCTAATTTTTCCTGGTCTCCCGACCAAATTTCTCCTGGTCTCCCGACCTAATTTCCCCTGGTCTCCCGACCTAATTTCTCCTGGTCTCCCGACCTAATTTCTCCCCAGTCTCCCCGACTGGACTCCCTCAGTCTCCCCGACTGAGCTATAAATTTAAATTTGGGAATGTGTATTTGTGCCTTTTTGTTTGTAAAAAGGTCTGTTTCCCGGGATCTGGACGTATAGTGTATGTAATGTAAAAGTGTTTGAAAACATTTTCGTGAGAGCCCTGATGATCATAGTCTAGACTTGAGAAAGAATCCTAGTTCGCTATGATCGAGGCTCTGATACGAAGCTGTCACACCCTGGCTTTGTGAAAGCGTGGGTTTATTTGGTGTGACTTCTTAATACCATAGCAACAATCATAACCATACTATATGATAAAAACATGAGATATTCATCCATTAATAAAGTTAGAAAAATCCCATTTTCAATAATCACAAAATAAGTTACAAACCTTAACTTGATTTAATTGAGTTTATAAAGACTTGGCAAAAGACTTTAAATAATACTAGGTTTAGAGATATGTAACCCGTCCAGGAAGAGGTTACACCTTCTAAACCCTGGACGACTTCTTTATTCAAACGCAGCTTGAAAATACGTGCATACCGTGACAGATCCGTTAGTTTCCTGAAATACATGTAGTTTGAAAAGTCAACATAAAGTTGAGCGAGTTCATGTGTAAGTGAGTATGTACAAACATTTGAAAATGTTGTAAGTATGTATAAAAGTCCCTGGTATGTAGCAAATAAGGAAAAAGAGATCACCATTGGGTTGCAAAGCCAATGATATGTGTGAAGTGCTGTAGGAAGACTCAAACCTAGCAGATTTATGCGTCGGGCTCAAAGTCACCACCTGGTCCACTAAGCGGGCTCAGGGGTTGGGCTCGCTACACCCAAATAGATCTACCGCTAATGACCCTCGGTCCTACAATGAGGATTAATGGCCTCCAGTTCTCGCCTACCCACTCACATGATCTAAGTAGTAGCCCTCCTTAAGCTAACCATATCGTGTAAGTAAAAGTTCGTAATAAGCGTAACATGTATTTCACCCCCGGAGTATAAAACTGAAAACAGTTAAGGGAAAAGGGGGACATGAACTCACTGAAGTGCGTATCCAGCAACGCCAATCTCCAACTCTATCTGCTGCGTGACGACCTACACGTACTAATTCCTATTAGACGGACGGCCGTGCCTTGGCTTAAGGTTTAACGTTTTTGGGAAATAGTTAGACAACTATTTCGTATTTACACTTCTTAATCATTAAATAAATATATTCCTTCCCAAGGATGGGGGTATTAACACATGTGCGTTTTATAATTCCGAAAATACATTTTTAAGTCTCACTTGAAAATATATTTTAATTCATTTGTCTAAAATATTCTGTTTCCAAAATATACATATTTTTCCCAAAAATTTTATATTTTACTTCAAACAATTTTCCAAAATATTACTTTATCAAAATACACATTTAAGAGTATTTTCCGAAAATACGCAAGTTACATTTTAGAGTTCGCGTTGTATAAACAATACCGATGTAACTTAAATATTTATTTGTGAGGGCGTTGGTATTATTTTGGAGTCGTATTTTCATGATATTTCAAGTAATATTATCTTTACTCTAAAAAAAATAATATATCTCTTGTTCACAAAATAATCACGTAAGCACACAAGCGTTTTATTATGGAATATATATTCTCAATATATATTTAACAAGTTTCATTTACGAAAATCTACCTCCGACACTTGGTTATTTTGTAATAAAAATCATGGCGAAATTTATATTTTGGAAAACAAGTTAAAAATATATTTATAACACTTGTCACCAAAAACATTTCTAAGTGTTATATTTCCTGGAAAAATTTCGCCAGAGTTTCCTCTGTAAACGGAGGCGTCCATGCTTACTAGCGTATCATTTTCTTTTGTAAAATCATTCAATCAGTTCTCAATTAACCAACCCGTCATTCAGACATGCAAAACACTACTTATATCGTTTCAGTTTCAAAACACAAAACTGGGCTGTTTTCGAGTATTTTAATAAAATAGTTATCTTATTCCAAAAATTCCCAAATTTTTATAGAATGTCTTATACGAACCAAAAATTATTGTGTAAAAATATCGGGATCCAAATCATTACCAATATTTTATAGAAAATGATTTTCCAGACTGAAATCAGGTTTACCTATTTCTGACCACAGTCCGCGGAATAATTTATTTAAAATTCATTGAGAGTCCGATTTGCGAAATTCCAGTGGGAGAATTACAAATACATCGGTGGTCATCTACAGTAAAAATTTCATGATTTAACCTACACGGAATTCAAGTTATGACGGAAAACATAACTCCCATTTACTGATGTAAAAATGCAGCTCTAGCTGCTGTTACAAAACTACACCTTAAAAATAGTAAACGAAGTCCAAAAATTGTGATTCCAGTGCTATTAGAACCGTATTTCATAGTACATATATCTAGACTTCAGAAAATACATTT
Organism: Helianthus tuberosus; assembly: GCA_030545235.1. Lineage (NCBI taxonomy): Eukaryota > Viridiplantae > Streptophyta > Magnoliopsida > Asterales > Asteraceae > Helianthus > Helianthus tuberosus. Next base: position 42,103 of record JARYGA010046914.1, on the reverse strand, counting down.
TTCATTTAGTTAAGGACCTTTTACATCCAGTTAAAGTCGGCTGGAAGTGCAGATCAGCTTGCTGTTTGAATGTTAAATGTTACTAAAACGCACCCATACGACCACCATACTTTCTAATAACGATTGACAACAGGTCATAAGTTACTTACAGCAGATTATAGTTCATATATTTCAGATTCAACATGTATTATCATATTTCATCATCATTTTAACACTACTTTATCACTAGACTAGTTTATGTTCAAGGCTTATTCATGTTCTTTAATGTTCTTGTGTTTTTTATCTTTAAACATTATTAACCACTTAAATAACAAGTAAAACACAAGGATCTAAGTTCTTACCACTAGTTCAAGACAAGGGAAGTTCAAGTGAAGAAATGTGGCGGTTAATAGCGCTTGCAAGAGGTCCTTCAGCTTCCGAACACACCACGCTTCGTTGTATGACTACTTGCACCTTTGTATGTGTAGAAAATGGTTGAACAAGACTTTGAAGTGGTGGTGGTGTGGTGGAGAGGGGGCAACCGATTACAAAGGAAGGGGAAAGAAGAGGGCAAATGTCAAGTGATGTTGAAGTGAGATACTAGTTAACTAAAAGTCATATTTATAATCCATTTGGTGCTTTTACCCAACATACAACATGTCTTTGAGATATTAGACAATACTAAATATAATAATCAAGAAATTATGGTGTGTCACCACATGGGGGAACCGTTCGGTTGAGGGGGGGGGGGTGGGTATTTAGTTTGATTTCAACTAGATGGTTAGCACTAGTTATGTTAATTAGGAATTAAGATAGGTTATTTGTGTGTTATGTATTATAACGGGTGTTAGGATATTTGGGGACCCTAACTGGCTCAGAAAAGGAAAAACAATGTCATTGACATTATTTTTATGTTCCGGGTAAAGTCCGGTTATACGGTTGGATATCAATCCGTTAAAGTGCTAAATAAGCATTTAAAGAGTCGTTAATATTTGTTTTAGTGACACAATGAATTCCCGACACTTTGGAGAGTGTCTAGTATCATTTTCCCATGTTTTTGCACTTTACTAGTTAAATAAAATGCTGAATTTTGTAATAAAGTGCAGGATTTAGTAGTTAAAGCATGTTTTAGGCACATCCGGTCACTATAACTATCACCTAGTGACGCAGTTTTACAATCCTCACCTCCCTACACTCCCTACTGGTGTAGTAATCTATTCCCGGCTCATACTGGCCTTAGAGACAGTGTCTGTCTGATGCTGGCTATGTCAGCATGTTTACTGGGTTATCCGTATAGTGTGCTCACTGTGCTTTTGTGCATCAAGGTTGTCACTGATGTTTGTGTGTAAATAATAGAGTGACAGTATAAAATGTGATGCTTGAGTATGTATGTATCAGAAATCAAGAAGCAGTTTAACCACAGTTGTAAGCAAGCACAGTAATTAAGCATTAATTTAATATTAATTAATTCGTACGGATATCTGGTTTGGTGCGGGTTGTCACAATCATCAGGGCGGTTCTACAACTAAATGATGATAATGATGTCCTGATGTTCACAAGGGCATAAAAAGATGAAGTCTTGAAGCAGATGGGTTACCATACGAAAACCCAACAACGAGCAATCAACAAGCTTGGCTTCATCAAGCCATGGCAATATCTGGTAACACAGATGGGTGCATGTTTTTCTAAGAAGGTTATCAATCATCATGAAGTATCTCTTAGATTGATGGAACCCATACGAGCACTTGTACTTGCAACACCTTACAACTTCTCTTATTACTTGATGAGAGATTTTGCAAGTAACATGTGGGCTAGCAAGCCGTTCTTGATTTATCCTCGTTTTCTGATGAAGATAATCACGAGCCAGCTAGGCTTTGGAGGTGTTCCTACAAGTTTTCCAAGAGCTGATATGAGACTTCAAGAAAACATGAATCTCAGCATGCTCTTACCTACCAATCAAAATTCTGGATTGGTAACTGATCTGTTGGTGCTCCTTGACATGGAACATGGAGAAGGGGTAGATCTTGATTAGGCTTTTCTTTGTTTAAACCTTGTTCATATAGATAGTTTGCATGTTAATATGTTTATATTGTGTGCTTCCTATATTGCTTTGTTGACTGACTTATGGCTTATTGTAAAGAAAAGGATAAACATGATCATCAGAAATCAAAAATTTGCCACAAAACTCTAATTTTCTGATGACAGGAGACAAAATCTGGTAATTCAAAAATGGATCTAAATTTTTTTCTGGTAAAACTTCAAAATGATAAAATGTTTTAGAAAATATCAGAAAAAGCCAGGAGACCTGGATGCCACCAGAAAAACAAATGTGAGTCTTCTGATCTTATCTTATTCCCTCTCATCTCAAAAAAAATGATCCACCTCTAAATCAACTAAAAGAGATACTTCAAAATCTGTTGAAGAGGATCACAAATCTAGGGGGAATTTCAATTGAGAAATTAAGTTGAAAAAAGTTGACTTCTGTTGACCACATCTGGAAGGATAACAGAAGTCAAAGCAAAAGAGAAAATATACTCTTAACATAATTTATGCTGAATTTCTGATGACATCATCAGAAAGGAACTTTGACTGATAAGGGAAAAAGGATGAAGAAAGCTAATTGGACTTCTTTGCAAAATGGGGCCCACAAAGATGAAAAGGTGTCATATAACCGATAGCTTTCTCCAATCAAAATTCAGGTTAACACCTTCGTGAAGGAATGATTGAAGAAACTACAAATTTGAAGGAACAAGTTGAAGGGGCATAACCACGATTACACGTTCAATCATCATTAAATATCTTGATACCCACGATCCAACGGTTACATTCTGAACCAAAACTCACGTCACACGATCTAACGGTAATAAAGACAATTAATGATCTTTTAACCGCCATTACATGGCACGTTCCATTTCCCCTCAATTCCATAAACCCACAATTCTCTGCTAAAAACCTCACTATATAACTCACACTTAGCAGAAATTCAAAAATCACTCACCTTCTTCACAAAGAACTTCAAACCAAAGCATCCCGTGTTCCTCACTCAAAATCCAAAAATCCCTAAATTCCAAACCCTAATTCACAAAGATCAACAAATGGCAGAAGTAAACCTCAACATCCCAATTGTTCAACATGAAGTACCTTTTGTTGAAGAAGCAGAATTTCTACCAATGAAGGAAAACAATCTGCTGATGAATACACAACATTCAGAGTATGATGTAAGATGTCAACTTCTGGTAGAATATCTCACAAAATGTCCAATCTCAGGAGCAATAACAAAAGGAAGAGAATTACTAGAAAGGCTACTACAGCAATTTGTTCACACTTTTAATGAAGTTGAAGAAAATCAGGTCTCTGCTCATGTATGGGGAAATGTTTTTGTAACATTAACCCCTGCAAGAGTAAGAGAATGGCTTGAATTGCCTATTCTTGATAGTTACATTGAAGCACCAAGCAGAGAAGAATTAATAAGCTTAATCATTGAGCTTGGTTACAAGAAAAAGGATATCAACAAAATTGGACCAATTATAAGAAATGAAACGCCAGCCATCTCGCAAGTGATGATGGAAGTGCTAAACAAATGTCTCACCTCAAAGATAGGAGGAACTGATTAAGTCAGCCAAGCTATTCTGACAATCATGTATGGACTCATAACTGGGTTCAAAATTGATTATGGGTCAGAAATTTTTAACCTACTCAAAAGATCAATCCTCACTAGAAATGGAAGAATAAGCTCACATCTGCCATACCCAAGGTTAATCTCAATTTTTATTTCTGAAACATTTGCTGAAAGTGATATGGAAATTCCAATTTTGGAAGATATTTGGAGTTCAAATACCATGAAGGCCTGGAGTTCCAATCATGGATGGGAATCTGACAAAGATATCCCTGAGTTACCAGAAAGCATGTTATGCCTCATTGCACCAGACTCACAGTATAGAATACAACATGAAGAACTTCTGACCAAATCAGATTCTCCAACAGAAGAACCCAGCAAAGAAGTATTTAACTGTTCTTCATCACCAGAAGAAGAAGAAGTTGAGAAGTCCCAGTCATCAGGAACAGAGGCTGCAGGAGGAGAAAGAATTCTGGAAATAGCTAACTCACCAGAAAACAAGACAAAACATGTTGAAAGTCAACAGATTCATGAAGAAGGAATTCATCATGAATTTGATATTCATCAAAAGGAAGTACATGAACACTATCCAGAATCACACATTGCTGGAGGAATTCATGAAGATGCTGAAGAACAACATTATGAAGAAACTCACTTTGATGGTACTGAAGCCACTGAAATTATACATCATGATGAATCTCAGATTGATGGTACATCTCTTTCAAAAACTGTGTTAGTTGATACTCACTCAAAAGAAACAAAATCAGAAAGTTCAATTAATGTTTCTTATAAGTTAGAACATAAAAAGATTGATGTTGATGAAGAGGTTACTAGTTCCATTAATCTCAACTTTGAATCAGAAAATGAGGAAGAGGATGAGATCCCAACAGATAGAGATCAGGGAACTGATCAAGGAAATCTGGCTAAAGGTAATTTGTTTACCTCAAAAACTTATAGAGAATCATATATTGATGTGATTCAAGGACATAAGGAAATCCAGGATGAGAATGTGTTTCTCACCACTGGTGGAGATGATTCTGGTACACTTAAGGTTGCACCAAAATCTGGTAAAGCCAAAAGTGATCCTATCATTTCTAAAACAGCAGCAAATGTGTTTGCAGCTAGAATGTTAGCAGGAACATATGTTGTTCCAAATATCCCTGAAACACCCATGAAACAAGATAATTTAGAAACAGTACTGGAAAATGTTTACAAAGTCTGCAAAAGAAATCCAGTAGAAGAAAAGGTTGATATGTTGCTGTCAGAAATACAAAGTCAAAAGGCTGATATGAAGACTTTGTCAGAATTAGTGGAGGTAATAAAGAAACAAACCGAAGAAAACACTGAAGCACTAATGTCCCTTCAAAAGATGAAATAAAAGGCACCAGAATCCAACATCTCTGCATCAGAAATCCAGATGATTCTGACTGAAATAGAAAAGATCAAGACACAAGTTGCAAATGTGGTGGAATCAAGGCAGTCAAGCAGTGCAAACAGAGTATTGGAGGAAGTTACAATACTAAAGGCAAGCAATAACAGTATCACAGATGACCTTGAGAAGCTGTCAAAAGAATGGGCTGCAATTCAGATGAAAGCTCAAACAGAATTCACCAAAGTTCAGAAAAACATAACCAGCAACTCAAAACAGGTAAGAGAGGTGCAACAACTGATGGAGAAGATGCAATTCAACATTGCAAGATTGGCCAAAGTGGATCCCAAAGAACTCATGAAAGAATTTCCTGCTGAAAGCTCACACCAAGAAGCTCCAAAGTCAACCCAACAGCAATCATCAGCTACACCAAGCACCAAAGCCGGAACCATACTGATGGGTCCACCTCCAAATGTCCCAAGAGATGAAATGCTGAAAAGGTTAGCAACTTCCAAACCTCAAGTTGTTAAAAATTTGAAACTTTTAACTTCTGAAACTGTCCCAAACCCAACAATGTCCGATAACTCTGCAATGAGTAAACTCATGAATCTGCAATCAATGAATGAATGGGAACAAGAAGGAGATTCACGAAAACCAAACATTGTTAAAAGAAAAATCTCTGAAACTCAGTCTATCTTGGTTAGAGAGATTGCCAGGGATGTAATGACATTCCCTGAGTACAATCTGGTGAAGTATTATTTAACAAAAGATGATGTACCAACAAGACCACTGACTCCTGTCAGAGTGGCTTTAAGAGATAAAAGGATAAAAAGAGGTTCAGGTAGCATTCACTCCAAGAATGAGAATCCAGTAAAAAGAGTTTTAATAGTGGATGAAGTGAAAGTTGCAACCGATGATGTTGGAGGAACTCGTGTGCAAAACAGGTACGCACTTTTGAGAGAAAATGGGGAAGAACAAAAGGTGACTGACGAAGAAATAGCTGACAAATTGCATCCTTTAGACATTCTGTTTATGAAGGATCACTATGAAAAGGAAAAGAAAAATACTCAAGAAGTCAGAAGGGCATTAAATGGCATATCAAAGGCTGGAATACTGCTGTTTGAAAGAATGGCTTTTTCAGACTTTGATCTATGCATCAACTATGAGCATGTACACAACAAAAAGGTGTATGTCATACCACCCAAAACAAGAGTCCCCTCAGAGATATTGGAAAATGCAAGATCTGGAGACATCATTGAATTAACAAGTAAAACTAACAGTCACAACTATGGTGTCATCTTCAGAGATATTGATAATAACAAAGCTCTATTCAGAAGTGTTGATATCTCCAAGTACTCAAATCAAACTCTGAGGTTTATCATGAAAGGTATGAACAAAAGACAAAAATACCTTCAGAAGACAGGAAAGAACTTGGGAGGTCACAGGAAAGAAATTGAGCAAATGATTGAAGAATGGATCCAAGCAAGAACATGGTACAAAGACATGTATGTCATCTGCAAAAAGTATATCTCCTACAAGAAGCAGTTAAAGAAAGGAGATGTGCACAAGAAAGTGAAGCTGAATTGAAGAACTTGTTTGTTTTGAATTTTTATCTTTTATGTAATTTGTTTTTCAAAAACATCAGTAACTGGTTTACATTTGCAATTGTTATGTTTCCAACTGTTTGGAAATTTTCTGTTCATGAGATAGTTCATTTTCTTACAATACTTGGGGGGAAACTGTTAGGAAACTTTATTTGTAAGTATTGAAGAAAATCACAATCAACTGGATCTATGAAGAAGACAACAGTCCTGAAGATCACAACAAGAAGAAGAAGATCGGATAGGACAACTGAAATGAACAGCATGTACTTCAAAGAATCACAAGTTGATCAAGAGCTGAATTGGATTATCAGAGAAGGTTATTTCTGATGGATCTGATGATATTTCTGATGAAATATCATCAGTTTCTGACGATTCTGATCATCAGGTTTTCTAATGATTTGTTCACCAGAATTTCTGATGAAGTGGTTTATTAGAAATTCTGATGAATACCCCACTTGTCTGAAATCAGTTCTATCCTGCCAAAATAACCGAAGCAAATTGACATTATTGGATATCATGATTACAAAGGCAACTTGACTATTGGGTTCAATGAATATGTCAAATGGCTACTTTTTGTAGGACTTATTGCATGAATAAACAATTGTTTATCCATGTACCCAGCCTTCTATAAATAGAAGGCTAACCAAGCAGAAGACAATGAGTTTGAAGCTTAGCATTCACACATACTACAAAACTCCATTGCCCTCTCACCCACAGAATTCAAGATTCATTTGTATTAGATAATAATCTTACAATCACCTTGTAAACCATTTTGTTTCAAAGTGATATAAACTTGATAATTCTGTAGGTCTTGTTTCTAAAAGTCTGATTTCCATTTCCGCACATCTTTTTCACATCTACTGAAATCACTTGCCATATTACATGAAAAGAAGTTGTTAAGGCCAAACTGGGTCCAACAGTCAATAACCGCCGACGGACGAATAAGCCACCGGAACACAAAAATTAAAAATACGCTTAATATACTCAATAATGATATAGATCTCAACCTTTGAGTAAACAATAAACGCTTATAAGCAGCAAATTAACAAATCTCATACCTAGGGGAATGTTGGAGGTGCTTTGGTGAATGGCTAGGAACTTCGATGGTGTTCCTGTGGTGGCAGGGAACTCCGTTGGTGTTCGTGCGGTGGCAGGGAACTTCGGTGGTGGTGTTCGGCAACGGCAGGTGTCACACCCCGACCACGTTAAAACAACAAACGTGGCGGAAACGTCGGGGAGTGTCATGGCAGAATTATTGCTTCACAACCATGGAATACAAAAAGTTTCATTTTATTTATTCATTAAGTAATTTACATTGTTTTAACACGAAACAAACAAGTTACATATTGACTATCACTGTTATTATGTCACTAAGGCCTCGTCCAGATCCTATGTGACTCATGTGTTGGTACATACGTCTGTCTACTTCGTCTTGTATCGAGTCTTGTACTAGAATTGTTAGATCAGGGCACGTTGTACGAGAAATCTAGGGTTTGTATGTGATTGAGTTAATTTCGCATGAAATGGCACTTGCCACTTTCAAACGAAATCACCATCAGTTAATTTCGCATGAAATGGCACTTGCCACTTTCAAGCGAAATCACCATCACTATATATACCCTTGATGTGTTGTCATTTGTAACGATCATGTTTCTGGTACCGAAGTGCTGTTGACGTGTCTACTGATCTGTAAACTTGTTATAATCAATAAACAAGACATTTAGAAGTGAATCAAGCTGTTTTTCAAGTCAATTCATCTGTTTCCGCCTCTTGAATTGATTAGAACTCTTCTGATAGACTCGTTTGGGTCACAAAACGATCCTACATCATGCATCCTAGCAATCAACATCAAGCAACAACACCTGAAACATATGTAAAAACAAAGTCAACAAAGAAATGCTGGCGAGTACATAGGTTTTATGAGAGTATCGGACTCATGGCTCGTTTACATGCTGCAATACTTTATTAGACTACAAGAGTCAAAAATACACACGTTGTTTTGAAAAGTGTATTGCAACATAATTAACCAACTCAAATTAAGTTGGTTATAACATATAAAATCTCATAGCCATGATTCTTAACCCCAAAACATTTGTTTTAGTAAACCAACTCATAAAACATTTCGTAAAAACACGTTAATAAAACTCGTATGGTTTATAACTTCTCGAAAACATCGTTATGTGACATCGTTTCAAAATCGTTTCCCCAGTGAACTAAATAATGACACAAAATGTAGTATGATAAGAGCACTTATATATAAGATGTACCAGCGGCGTATCTACCATGCTTTTATCATGCTACACCCGTCCCATTATCTAATCACAACCCAAAACCAATCGTTTAATCAAATTGTTTATCTCGTTTAAGTCGTTTCAAATCGTTCAATTCGCCCCAAAATCGTTTAACTTGTTTTAATTGTGACTCGACTATCTCGCTTCTCGCATTAACAAACCACCAAAGGGTAAGTTAACAATCAGATTCAGTCATTACCCACCTAACCCACACATAACCATGGGTGCAGTACAATAATGGGATTTGTCAGATCCTATGGTACCATAACCTATTACTGGTCGGCTTGATCAATGCTAATGAATGCCATTCGTTATGTAACTACAACCAACGAGTTTGTTCACTTTATCGAAATCGTTATTAATTTAGTATAAACCATTTTAGTCGCTTTTGAAACCATCGTTTAAACCTCGAAAATCGTTTAACATATGAATCACCTCAAAACAATTGAAAACAGTAAAATAGGGGAACTATGTACTCACATGAAGTGCAAAGTATCCTCAATCAATAGAACTTCAACAAACTCAAGTAAACCAGAGAAATCAAGCAGCACCTAGTAATCGAATCACTAGTCAAATAATCGACACCTTAATCGGCAGATCGGATAGAATGAGGTCTTGTAAACCAAATGAGTGTTGGAACTCATGTGATATGGTTTAACAAAGTCTACATCCCAGATCGGAAGCTAACCTAAGTGCTTTTGACCTTTTACGACCCATTAAGCTAGCTTACGTTACTTTAACGCGTCGTTCGAGCAAAGCACGTTCGAGACGTCTAACTAGTCCTATGACAAGTATTATATGCCTAAACATGTTGCATAATCAATTAAGTGACAAAAGTTTATGTTACATATGCTTAATTATAAATTATGCATGAAAAGGGCATTTTGGTCATTTACCTATGGCATATAAACTACCTATCATACAACTAATTAAACCTAAGTGTGTCACACCCTGGCTTTGCGGAAGCATGGTTAATTTTGTCACACCCCCAAAAATCCACCTGCGGAGTACTACCGCTTGGAGGCGTGACTGACCAGGATCCAGCCACCAATCATATTGAACATGCGAGTTAAAAGATATAAAAGTTTAACCAATACAATTGGTGTCCAAACAAAACATAGTTAAGTTGCAAGCGGAAGCATAAGTCTTAAATCAAAACATAAGTTCAATTGTTTCAAAGTTTAACATGGCACACAATCGTCCATGTCCCACAACGATCCTCCTCCATGCAAGCTCCAGCTAAGAACCTAGGGACCTGCAAAGCATGTAGTAACGAGTCAACAACAAGTTGAGTGAGTTCACGGTTGGGTGTTCGTTTTAAGTTGTTTCGAAAACAGTTTCCTTTAGCTGGCATCCTGCCGTGGGGGTTACCCCATAGTTAAAAACGTGACTTGTTTATTCCCGGTTACTCTGGCTATCCAGCCGTGGGGGCTACCCCGTGTTAGTTATCTGGCATTTCGGCCGTGGGGGCTACCCCATGTATACACTAGACTCGTTACCATATCGACTGCTGACTGTAGTCATGTTTATGTGCCCTGAAACTGTCAATGTCTATCATCATTGACGTGCCCCAGATCCATTAGTTCACGCCCGTCCTCTGCGGCACGGTGTGAGGTTTGTCAGACCTAAATAGCGCTATCTAACTAATGACCCGCTCGCCATTGGCCCGGCGATTAAGTCGATATAAAAAATGAGGGACTTCGTGATAGAGTTTTGGTCTAGTACGAGTTATCTGTCCGTGAGGACGAGGAATTACATTCCTGAACCTTTGCTGTCCTACCCAAGGAGGACGAGGAACCCATGTTCCTTAACCCCAATTCCCGACCCCTGGGAATCCCATGCTTTGTAAAGGGTGTGAACTCACCTTGGTTTGCTCGGTAGATACACAGAAAAGTCAACCAAGTAATATTGTGGTCACTCGCGTCCTATCATAGTGGTATCATACAAGTCAGGTTCGTAACCAAGTAGCACACGGATGTTTCTAGCACATTGCATTCAAGTATCATCTTTAGCAGTTCATCAATCATTCATGTTCAACAGTAACATATAAGATCTGTGCATCAGGCCCAAGAGTCCGGCCCAATTACTTAAGCCCATAATTATGCAAGTCCAATTCGGTGTACATGCGTATAGTTTCGAGTCGCAACCAGGCGTTCTTGACTCGCAACCCGAGTCGCAATCATGGTCTCGGTTCATGCTGTTTTGGTTTCGAGTCGCAACCGGACTCGTAACTGTGGTTTCGAGTCATAAGGTTTGTGTGCTGATCACGTGTGGTTTCGAGTCGCAACCAGGTGTTTGCGACTCGCAACCGATGTCGCAACCGGGGATCTCGACTCATCATACGGTGGTCTCGAGTCGCAACTGGAGGTTTCGGTTGGACAACTGCTGATTCGGTACAGTGTACTATCCAATGGGAATTCTATTTCATGAAACAGTTTGTACTATCCACTTAAACATGTTTATTTGTCTAACAATTTACCAAATTGGATCAAACATATCAGTTTTCAAATATTCAAAGCATGTTCATATCATATTCATCATGTTCTTCATATGTTCATCAATATTCATATAAACTTCAACCCAACAAGAATCATGATCAACAACCTATCAACACTAATATGCACCCTATGATATCTACATAATGAATCGTCCTAATCGTGCACATACCACAGCCGATTACAAGCATACGGTTTCCATTCATAAATCATTCCAACTTGTACCAACATCCAAACCCTATGAAGCCGATAACACTCATAAATAAGCACACATTATTCATCCTAACATAACCAACACATTATCATGTAATCATCATTAACCGAATGTAAACACATAACATAAAACATTTATGAATCGACTACTTGAACACTAATTCATCATGTATTGTAGACTAGTCCTTGTGTAACATCATGTAAGTCACAACATCATCAAGCATACAACTAACTAGTTAAATCATATCATCCACACTATCAATAAACATCATAAGGACACTAACCGGTTGAGTTTTCAATGGAGGTCTTAGGCTTGAATCCGAGAGCTCTTGTGGTCACCGGTTTGATCCGAGAGTGAGGGAGGAGGGTGTTGTGGCTTAGAGTTCTAGTGAGGGAGAAGGAGAGTGTGTGTGTGGGTGAGTGTAGGTTGCTTAAAAGTGGTGATGTTGGCTATCCATATGGGTTAAATACTAGTTCCAAGTAATGCACCCTAATGGGCTTTCGAAATAGGCTAAGTGTGTATGTGTGGCCCAACCGGCCCATAAGTCATTGTTCACTCGAGACCACATGGTCTCGAGTCGGGTTCGTGTTGTCTCGGTTCATATACATACTCGCATACATACACACAAGCATACATGTAACATAACACATAATCATATAAAGGTTCACTTATCATTCATTAAATCATCAAATTAGTTAGTCACTTAGTGTTCAAACGTACAACGAAAGGTTCTAAATTTCGAGTTGTCACATCATCCCCAAGTTGAAAGAAATTTCGTCCCGAAATTTGGTAGGCACTCACTGAGGAAGCTAGTTAAGTTTTCCTGGTTTTCCTGGTTTTCCTGGGGTGTCACATCCACCCCCCGTTGATCTGGAATTTCGTCCCGAAATTCCGTAGCTTCGGCCTCAGTAGTGGGTGTATTGTTTGCGAACAGTTGGGGATACTTTTGTTTCATCTGATCTTCGCGCTCCCAGGTGAACTCTGGGCCGCGACGTGAGTTCCAACGAACTCGAACGAGAGGTATTCTGGTGCTCTTAAGGACCTTAACATCCCGGTCCGTGATTTCGACTGGTTCCTCGACGAATCGTAACTGTTCGTTGATAGTGAGTTCCTTCAGAGGAACTACGTGGGTCTCATCTGACGGACACTTCTTCAGATTCGACACGTGAAAGACGTTGTGAACTGCACCGAGTTCTGCTGGTAGGTTCAGTCTGTAGGCTACCCTGCCTATTTTCTCAATGACTTCGAAAGGTCCAACGTATCGTGGGTTAAGTTTACCGCGTTTACCAAAACGAACCACACCCTTCCAGGGTGAAACTTTGAGTAGTACCCGCTCCCCAACCTGGAGCTCAAGTGGTTTCCTGCCCATGTCGGCGTAAACTTTCTGACGTTCACGAGCCGCCGCCATGCGTTTTCGTATCTGAGCGATTTGCTCGGTTGTATCTACCACATATTCTGGACCAATGATCTGACTATCCCCCACCTCTGCCCAACAGAGAGGTGACCGGCATTTACGTCCGTACAATGCCTCAAACGGAGCAGCTTTAATGCTGGTGTGGTAGCTGTTATTGTACGAGAATTCCACAAGTGGCAGATGCTTTTCCCAGCGGTTGCCAAAGTCGATTACACATGCACGAAGCATGTCTTCTAAGGTTTGAATAGTGCGCTCGGACTGCCCGTCCGTCTGAGGGTGATACGCTGTGCTCATATCTAATCGTGAGCCAAAGGATTTGTGCATTGCTTGCCACAGCTCTGAAGTAAAACGTGCATCTCGATCCGAGATAATAGAGGTGGGCACCCCGTGCCTTGAAACAACTTCCTTGAGGTATATTTCTGCAAGAGTGGAGAATTTATCCGTCTCCTTGATAGCCAGGAAGTGTGCGGATTTTGTGAGTCGATCTACGATCACCCAAACAGTATCATTCCTGCGCTGGGATCTAGGCAGGCCAGTGACAAAATCCATGGAAATTTGCTCCCATTTCCATTGAGGTATCTCTGGTTGTTGGAGTAGGCCTGATGGTTTCTGGTATTCCGACTTGACTCTCGCACAAGTCAAGCACTTGCTGACGTAGGTCGCTATGTGGGCCTTCATGCTAGGCCACCAATACGTAGTTTTGATATCATGATACATCTTATCTGATCCAGGGTGTACTGAGTAGCGAGACTTGTGCGCTTCATCCATCACGAGCTCTCGTAGGTTGCCATAGAGTGGGACCCAAACGCGGCCCGTTACGTAGTAAGCACCGTCTTCCTTCTGTTCTAAGCGTTGTCTTGATCCGCGTAGGGCTTCGGCCCTGACGTTTTCTGGTTTCAGTGCTTCTATCTGAGCAGCTCGTATCTGGGAGGGAAGACTAGAATGGATCGTGAGTTGTAGAGCTCGCACGCGCTTAGGCGCAGTGTCCTTCCGACTGAGGGCGTCAGCCACAACATTGGCCTTGCCCGGGTGATACCTGATCGAGCACTCGTAGTCATTCAGTAGTTCGACCCATCGTCGTTGCTGCATATTCAGTTCCTTCTGCTTGAAGATATGCTCGAGGCTCCTGTGGTCGGTGTAGATCGCGCACTTGGTACCATACAGGTAATGCCGCCACAACTTAAGTGCAAAAACAACAGCTCCCAGCTCTAAGTCGTGCGTAGTGTAGTTCTTTTCATGAACCTTGAGTTGGCGTGAGGCGTAGGCTATAACTTTATCTCGTTGCATCAACACGCAACCAAGACCCTGAATTGATGCGTCGCAGTAAACCACAAAGTCGTCTGTGCCTTCCGGCAAGGAAAGGATAGGTGCGCTACAAAGTCTATCCTTTAGGTGCTGGAATGCCAACTCCTGTGCGTTTCCCCAGCGATAAACAACGCCCTTCTGCGTTAGTGAGGTGAGAGGCTGTGCAATCTTAGAAAAATCCTTTATGAATCTCCGGTAGTATCCCGCCAAACCCAAGAATTGGCGAATTTCCTTTGGTGTACGAGGTGCAGGCCAGTTCTTAATCGAGTCTATCTTGGATGGATCAACGTGAATCCCATCCTTGTTTACCACGTGGCCCAGGAAATGGACTTCTCGAAGCCAGAAGTCGCATTTCGAGAACTTCGCATAAAGCTGTTCTGTTCGAAGGAGTTCCAGAATAAGTCGCAGATGCTGCTCGTGTTCCTCCCGACTCTTGGAATAGATCAGGATGTCGTCGATGAAGACTATAACGAACTTGTCCAGGTAAGGCTTGCACACTCGGTTCATCAAGTCCATGAAAACCGCAGGTGCGTTTGTCATCCCAAAAGGCATGACCAAAAACTCATAGTGCCCGTATCGAGTTCTGAAAGCTGTTTTGGAGACGTCCTCTTCCCGGACTCTCAGCTGGTGATAACCCGATCTCAAATCGATCTTTGAATAGTAGCTCGACCCTTGTAGCTGGTCGAACAAGTCGTCGATACGCGGTAGAGGATAACGGTTCTTCACCGTCACCTTGTTGAGGTCCCGGTAGTCGATGCACATTCTGAAAGTACCGTCCTTCTTCTTTACAAATAATACTGGAGCTCCCCAGGGCGATGAGCTAGGACGAATAAAACCCTTATCCAAGAGTTCTTGTAGTTGCGTGGAGAGTTCTTTCAACTCTGATGGGGCTAAACGATAAGGTGCACGGGCTATGGGCGCAGCTCCAGGAGCTAGTTCGATCTGAAACTCGACTTGGCGATGAGGCGGAAGACCAGGTAATTCCTCAGGAAATACCTCTGGATAATCGCGTACAACTGGAAAATCTTCTATCTTCTTCTCTTTTTCCGAGGTGTCAGTAACGAGAGCCAAAATGGCAGTGTGGCCCTTTCGCAAGTACTTTTGGGCCTTAAGGAGAGAAATGACGTTCTCAACAGCACTCCTCTTATCGCCATGAATCATGAGAGGTTCACCATCGGGACCTGGAATACGGACAACCTTCTCGTTGCAAAGGATCTCTGCTCGGTGTTGGGATAACCAGTCCATCCCTATGACAACGTCGAAACTACCCAAGACAATAGGAATGAGGTCGATAGAGAAGGTCTGGTCAGCGAGAATAAGTTTACAACCCTTGACTATATGTGTGGCTTCTAAACTCTTACCATTTGCTAGCTCTACGGTGTGCTTGTTGTTCAAAGGGGTTGGAATACGCTTAAGCATTCGACTAACTTCTAGTGATATGTAGCTAGTATCGGCACCCGAATCAAATAATACTGAAACATAAAAGTCGTCGAGAAGGAACTTACCCGCCACAACCTTGGGGTCATTCCTTGCTTCACCTTGGCCAATCACAAACACCCGCCCCCTGGCACCATTGTTGTTGTTGTTCCCATTGTTACCATTCCCCTGATTGTTGTTATTGTTGTTGTTGTTCTGGTTCCTGTTCAGCTGGGGACAATCTCTCTTGAAGTGGCCCTCAGCTCCACACTGAAAGCACCCTTTGTTATCACCTTGCTGTTGCTGCTGGCGTTGATTCTGTTGAGCTTGTTGACGATTCTGATTGGCGGGGTACAAGCTCCTGCAATCCTTTGCAGCGTGACCAGGCTTGTTGCACCGATGACAGTTGCCCCTGGTGCATGGTCCGCTGTGGTGCAGGCTGCAGCGATTGCATTTGGGGTGATTTCCTTTGTACCCACCATGGCTTTGACCACCAGACGATTGCTGATTAGGGCTCTTGTAGTCATCAGTCTTCCTCTGCTGAGACTGGGACTGAACGGAAGTCGAACCCTTACTTGAAGTTCCATCCCATTTTCGTTTGTTGTCACTAGAGGTACCAGAAGTAGTTGCAGCGCCTATGCGTTTTGGTAACTTATTCTGCTCCACCGCTTGGTCCGTGAGACGGTGAGCCAACTGAACAGTTTGCTGGTAGGTGGCGAGGTTCGCCGAAGTCACATGACTTTGGATTTCTGGCACTAAGCCCTGAAGAAATAGTTCGATGCGTTTGATGGGAGGATCCACCATAGTAGGGCACAGAATTGCCAGTTCGTTCGACCTTTTCACATAAGCTTCAATTTCGGACCCCGTCATCTTGAGGTTGAAGAACTCCACTTCCAGTTTGTGAATCTCATCACGACTGCAGTATTCTTATTTGATCATTTCCTTGAAAGTTTCCCATGGGGTGGCGTTGGCAGCAACCAACCCCAGCATCTGAACCTGAGCGTTCCACCATGTGAGGGCTAAACCCTCGAGAGTACCAGTAGCGTACTTCACCCTGCGCGCCTCAGGGCATTCGCACATTTCGAACACAGATTCTAGCTTCTCAAACCAATGTAGGAGACCTACTGCTCCTTCAGTGCCGCTAAAAGTAGTTGGTCGGCAGTCCATGAAAGTCTTAAAAGTGCACACGGGTGGCTGAATATGCTGACCTCCTGCGTGTGCAGCTGCAAATGCTGCGGCAACTCGTTCGTTGATCAGAGCCGTCAACTGGGCTTGTGTTAGGTTAACGCGTCCAGACATGATCTTCATATCAAGAAGAACGTGAGTGAGAGGGGTTCGTGAAAGTACGACGATAAAATAGAGTAAGCACGCACGTGTTCAAGCAACAGTAGTTATACTAACCAAGCATACCATGAGCAATGTACTATGTAACTAACAAGTAGGCAATATATACACAGATCATATCACCTAGAATGTCGAGCCTTGCATGTGGAGTGAAGCATCGTTGTGGACCGTTGAGCACTGTACAGGTTATAGTCTGGTTTTAACAAAACGTTTTTCCCCTTTATTGAAACCAAGTTCTCTATAACCAATGGCTCTGATACCAATCTGTCACACCCCCAAAAATCCACCTGCGGAGTACTACCGCTTGGAGGCGTGACTGACCAGGATCCAGCCACCAATCATATTGAACATGCGAGTTAAAAGATATAAAAGTTTAACCAATACAATTGGTGTCCAAACAAAACATAGTTAAGTTGCAAGCGGAAGCATAAGTCTTAAATCAAAACATAAGTTCAATTGTTTCAAAGTTTAACATGGCACACAATCGTCCATGTCCCACAACGATCCTCCTCCATGCAAGCTCCAGCTAAGAACCTAGGGACCTGCAAAGCATGTAGTAACGAGTCAACAACAAGTTGAGTGAGTTCACGGTTGGGTGTTCGTTTTAAGTTGTTTCGAAAACAGTTTCCTTTAGCTGGCATCCTGCCGTGGGGGTTACCCCATAGTTAAAAACGTGACTTGTTTATTCCCGGTTACTCTGGCTATCCAGCCGTGGGGGCTACCCCGTGTTAGTTATCTGGCATTTCGGCCGTGGGGGCTACCCCATGTATACACTAGACTCGTTACCATATCGACTGCTGACTGTAGTCATGTTTATGTGCCCTGAAACTGTCAATGTCTATCATCATTGACGTGCCCCAGATCCATTAGTTCACGCCCGTCCTCTGCGGCACGGTGTGAGGTTTGTCAGACCTAAATAGCGCTATCTAACTAATGACCCACTCGCCATTGGCCCGGCGATTAAGTCGATATAAAAAATGAGGGACTTCGTGATAGAGTTTTGGTCTAGTATGAGTTATCTGTCCGTGAGGACGAGGAATTTCGTTCCTGAACCTTTGCTGTCCTACCCAAGGAGGACGAGGAACCCATGTTCCTTAACCCCAATTCCCGACCCCTGGGAATCCCATGCTTTGTAAAGGGTGTGAACTCACCTTGGTTTGCTCGGTAGATACACAGAAAAGTCAACCAAGTAATATTGTGGTCACTCGCGTCCTATCATAGTGGTATCATACAAGTCAGGTTCGTAACCAAGTAGCACACGGATGTTTCTAGCACATTGCATTCAAGTATCATCTTTAGCAGTTCATCAATCATTCATGTTCAACAGTAACATATAAGATCTGTGCATCAGGCCCAAGAGTCCGGCCCAATTACTTAAGCCCATAATTATGCAAGTCCAATTCGGTGTACATGCGTATAGTTTCGAGTCGCAACCAGGCGTTCTCGACTCGCAACCCGAGTCGCAATCATGGTCTCGATTCATGCTGTTTTGGTTTCGAGTCGCAACCGGACTCGTAACTGTGGTTTCGAGTCATAAGGTTTGTGTGCTGATCACGTGTGGTTTCGAGTCGCAACCAGGTGTTTGCGACTCGCAACCGATGTCGCAACCGGGGATCTCGACTCATCATACGGTGGTCTCGAGTCGCAACTGGAGGTTTCGGTTGGACAACTGCTGATTCGATACAGTGTACTATCCAATGGGAATTCTATTTCATGAAACAGTTTGTACTATCCACTTAAACATGTTTATTTGTCTAACAATTTACCAAATTGGATCAAACATATCAGTTTTCAAATATTCAAAGCATGTTCATATCATATTCATCATGTTCTTCATATGTTCATCAATATTCATATAAACTTCAACCCAACAAGAATCATGATCAACAACCTATCAACACTAATATGCACCCTATGATATCTACACAATGAATCGTCCTAATCGTGCACATACCACAGCCGATTACAAGCATACGGTTTCCATTCATAAATCATTCCAACTTGTACCAACATCCAAACCCTATGAAGCCGATAACACTCATAAATAAGCACACATTATTCATCCTAACATAACCAACACATTATCATGTAATCATCATTAACCGAATGTAAACACATAACATAAAACATTTATGAATCGACTACTTGAACACTAATTCATCATGTATTGTAGACTAGTCCTTGTGTAACATCATGTAAGTCACAACATCATCAAGCATACAACTAACTAGTTAAATCATATCATCCACACTATCAATAAACATCATAAGGACACTAACCGGTTGAGTTTTCAATGGAGGTCTTAGGCTTGAATCCGAGAGTTCTTGTGGTCACCGGTTTGATCCGAGAGTGAGGGAGGAGGGTGTTGTGGCTTAGAGTTCTAGTGAGGGAGAAGGAGAGTGTGTGTGTGGGTGAGTGTAGGTTGCTCAAAAGTGGTGATGTTGGCTATCCATATGGGTTAAATACTAGTTCCAAGTAATGCACCCTAATGGGCTTTCGAAATAGGCTAAGTGTGTATGTGTGGCCCAACCGGCCCATAAGTCATTGTTCACTCGAGACCACATGGTCTCGAGTCGGGTTCGTGTTGTCTCGGTTCATATACATACTCGCATACATACACACAAGCATACATGTAACATAACACATAATCATATAAAGGTTCACTTATCATTCATTAAATCATCAAATTAGTTAGTCACTTAGTGTTCAAACGTACAACGAAAGGTTCTAAATTTCGAGTTGTCACAAATTTGGTGTGACTTCTTAATACCATAGCTTAACCATAACAAAGCTATATGAAATAAAACCATGCAAGATCATCCATTTGATTAAGTTTTAAAAACCAAATACAACAACTTTTTCTTAACGGAAACACATCCTAACGACATAAACATTGTTCAACAAACACAAATATCAACATAACATAATGATAGTTTAAGGACTGTGACTTGTCCAGGAAAGAGTCACATTCCCTAAACCCAGATGCAGATGATCTCGTAACTAGTGCAGCGGGAAAACGTGTCATACCGCGCCAGATCCTTTAATTCCCTGAAATACATGTAAGTTGAAAAATCAACAATAATGTTGAGCGAGTTCATGTGTAAGTGAGTAAATAAACCTTTGTAAGTATAAAAATCCTGGTATGTAGCACATAAGGGAATTGAGATCACCAATGGTTTGCAAGGCCACTGATATATGTGAAGTGCAAGTAGGGAGACTCAAACCTAGTATGCGTCGGGCACGAAGTCACCCCGAGGTCCGTTTCTAGTTTGGCCTGGGGCTGGGCTCGCTACACCCAGATAGATCTACCGCTCCTGTCCCTCGGTCCTACCATGAGGACTAATGGCCTCATGTTGCTCCTACCCACTCACATGATCTAAGTAGTAAACCTCCTTACGCTAACCATACCATGTATAAAGTACTTGTAATCAAAGTAACATGCATTTCACCCCCGTAGTTTAGAAAACTGAAAACAGTTAAGAGAAAAGGGGGACATGAACTCACAGTGGTGCGTCTCTACCAAGTATGTCTCCTGATCAAGCAGCTGTGTGACGACCTACACGTACTAATTCTATTAGACGGAC
This sequence comes from Helianthus tuberosus, assembly GCA_030545235.1. Taxonomy (NCBI): domain Eukaryota; kingdom Viridiplantae; phylum Streptophyta; class Magnoliopsida; order Asterales; family Asteraceae; genus Helianthus; species Helianthus tuberosus. The sequence continues at coordinate 21,472 of JARYGA010046914.1, read as the reverse complement.
GGCCGTGCCTTAGCTTTAAGGTTTAAGTTTTCGGGAAATAGTTAGACAACTATTTCGTGTTTACATTCTGTATACTTGGTAATCATTTTCCTTCCCAAGGATGGGGTATTTAATACATGTGTGTTCGTATAATTTCGAAATATATTATTAAGTCTCACTTAAAATATATTTTATTTCTAATCCCAAATATAAATATTCTTCTCAAAAATATTATATTTTCTATTACATAAATTTTCCCAAAATAATACCTTGTCAAAAATACGCGTTAAGTCATATTTTCTTAAAATGCGTAAGTTACGTTTTAACGATCGAGTGGTAATAATAATTACCGGTGTAACTTATGTATTTATCGTAGAGGCGTTCGTATTATTTTGGATTCGTTAACATTTGATAGTATTATTTTTACCCTAAAAATAATACTAGTATTTTCACAAAATAATCATAAACACACATCAAGTGACTTTATGAAAAATATATACTAAATATATATTTACCAGGTTTTATTTTGTGAAATCCCACCTCCGATGTTTTGTAAATAAAGTCGTGGCGAAATCTATAATTTGAAAACAAGTCGAAAAGTATTTCTAACACTTATAGTGAAAATATTTCTAAGTGTTAGGTTTTTGGAAAAATTTCGCCAGAGTTTCCCCTGTAACTGGAGGTGGCCACGCTTTTAAGCGTATCATTTTCTTTCATAAATCAAACCAACATTCTTTTCATTCAATCAAACCAATGTCCAAAACAACAAACTAGTAAATAAATATGTATATCGCATAAGTTACATGAACTTGCGTTTTATCCAGAATATAAAGTAAATTCCATTACTTTTAGTGGATCTTTATATAAATCAATCCAGTTTCGTAAAAACCCCGTTTTTAAAGAAATTCTATCTTTACAACTTCTTATCAATTTTTACAAAGATAGTTATTTTGTCGAAACTTAGTGCTACACAAGTGTTTACACACTTGTGTGTTCTAAAAATCATTCTTGCTCATGCACGATCCATTTTTAGAGAAATATGGTTTCTTTGACACTCGGTCCTTTGAAAATACCACTTGTAGATTCGTAGATCTACTAGTTTTAAACACTATTTCGTAAGTAAAATCATTTTTACACAAGTTCAAGTTTGATGTGTGGTAGAGTTTCATCACTTAACCCTTGTTACACTTTAAACAAGCTTTATGTCATAATCCATGATCATGACCAACCCGGGTTAAATGACGATCCGAGCTACCACAACATAGATCGGGTCCAAATAATCACACAATCAATTACTACAAGATTTACACAACATATGAGCTTTTAACCATCATTACAAGCATTTTTAGTAAACTTTTGTGTGTCATTTTGTAAGATTACGAGTTTTAACCGTTACAAATCATTTTAACCACTTCAAAATAGTTCGAGAGTGTGATTATAGCAACTTACTACTAGCTCGAGGCTAGGGAAGAATCTAAACGCAAAATGAGAGGATAAAAGCAATAGAGTGAGGTCCTTCGTCTTCCGAATGCACCAAGCCTCCTTATACGTGATCCTTAACACTTGAATGATCTTGGAATGGCTTGAACTAAACTCGAAAATTGGATGGATGGTAGAGGGGTGTTCGGCCGAGAGTTTATAGAGAGGAGAGGGAGAGTGTTTTGTTGATTTGTGAAATGTGAATGATCAAGTGTAATCTCTAGTTCTTATAGGCAAAAGTTTACGTTAATATCCAATGGTTTCCATGTCCACTAGATATGGGACAAATGAGAATTGTTTAATCAAAATGGTACATGTGTGGGTCACATTGTGACTGAAATCGGCCAAGGGGGGGGGGGGGTAGCTAGTTCATTTCTAACCAATTAGTTAGATAATAGTTAGGTTAATCTAGGTTAGTTAAGTGATTAACCCGGTTAGTAGTGTGTTGTGCTTCATTGCGGGTGTTAGGGTATTCAGGGACCCTAACTGGCTCAGAAAAAGATAAGTAATGTTATTAACAATATTTTCATGTTCCGGGTATAGTCCGGTTGTTCGGTTGGATAGTAATCCGTTAAAGCGTTAAACAAGCTTTAAAGTGTCGTTAATACCATTTTTAGTGACACAACTTATTCCTCCAAAGTGTCGGGAATATTTTCCTCATGTCTTGGCACTTTATTAGGTAGCTTAATGCTGAATTATTATGTAAAGTGCTGAATTTTGTACTTAGAGTACGTTTTAGGCACATCCAGTCATTGTAACTTATTCCTAGAGACGCAGTTCTACAACCCTTGTATCCCTACACTCACCACTAGTGTAGTAAAATATTTCTGGCTCATACAGGCCTTAGAGGCAGTGTCTGCCTGATGCTGGCTTTATCAGCATGTTCAATAGGTTATCCGTTTATAGTGCTACTGTGCTTTTTGTGCATCATGTTTGTCACTAAGGGTCAGCATGTAAATAATGTAGTGACGGTAAGTAAAGTATGATGCAGGTATATGCATGTATCAGTATTCAAGTAGCAGTTTATCCACAAGATCAAGCAAGCACAGTAATTAAGTAGTAATTAATTATTAATTAAGTCGTACGGATACCTGGTTTAGTGAGGGTTGTCACATTCTCCCCCCGTTAGAAAAATTTCGTCCCGAAATTTTAAGTTCTGCTTGTAGATGCAGGGTTCTTAGGAAATAGGTGGGGGTATTTCTCTTTCATCCGGTCCTCACGCTCCCAGGTGTATTCAGGACCATGTCTAGCATTCCAACGAACTTTGACGAGCTTGACACTGCTCCAGCGGGTCTTGTTTACTTTCCAATCCGTAACCTCAACCGGTTCTTCAACGAAATGGAGCGTGTCGTCAACATGAATCTCGTCGATGGGAATGGCAATGGTATCTTGAGTTGGACTTTTCTTCAGGTTGGATACATGAAATGTATCGTGAACTGAATGGAGTTCAGCAGGTAAGTCCAGCTTGTATGCTACTAGTCCTATTCTTTCCAAAACTCTGAAAGGACCAATGTAGCGCGGATTTAACTTTCCACGCTTTCCGAAGCGTGCCACACCCTTCCAGGGTGATACTTTCAATAAAACCATATCTCCAACTTGGAATTCCAAATGTTTCCGGTTTGGATCCGCATAGGCTTTCTGTCTTTCACGAGCTGCTTTGATGCGTTTTCGGATCTGCGCAATCTTGTCTGTCGTCTCTTGGATGATTTCGGGACCAACAAGCTGTCTATCACCTGCGTCAGCCCAACATAGGGGTGATCGACACTTGCGTCCGTAAAGAGCTTCGAATGGCGCGGCACCAATACTGGTGTGGTAGCTGTTGTTGTATGAAAATTCGACCAAAGGCAAATACTTATCCCAGCTACCGCCCAAATTCATAACACACGCTCTCAGCATGTCTTCCAAAGTCTGTATCGTCCGCTCGCTTTGCCCGTCGGTCTGCGGGTGAAATGCGGTGCTCATATTTAATTGTGAGCCAAAAGCTTCTTGGAAGGATTGCCAAATCCTTGACACAAACCTTCCGTCTCTATCAGAGATGATCGAGAGAGGCACTCCATGACGTGCGACGATCTCTCTCATGTAAATTTCGGCCAACTTGCTCGTATTATCCTTCTCTCTGATAGGTAAGAAGTGTGCTGACTTCGTTAATCGATCCACTATTACCCAAATAGTGTCATGACCTCTTGGCGTTCTTGGCAACTTTTTAATAAAATCCATGGAGATTTGTTCTCATTTCCACTTGGGAATCTCGGGTTGTTGCAGAAGTCCTGAAGGCTTCTGATACTCGGCTTTAACCTTAGCGCATGTTAAACATTTGCTCACATAAACAGCAACATCGCCTTTCATCCTAGGCCACCAATAATAATCTTTGAGATCTTGGTACATCTTATCCGCTCCAGGGTGGATAGAGTACCGCGACTTGTGAGTTTCATCGAAAATAACTTTCCTTAAACCTCCAAAAAAAGGAACCCAAATCCTTTTCTCAAAACATAACGTTCCTTTCCCGTTTGGTACCAGTAGCTTCTCCATCCCACGGAGATATTCTTCTTCAAGGTTTCCTTCCTTGAGAGCTTCTTTCTGCGCGGCACGAATGCGCAAGGAAAGATCGGTTCGGATAATCATTTCTAAAGCCCTAACCCTTATGGGCTTGATCCTCTCCTTTCGACTTAGGGCATCGGCGACCACATTCGCCTTCCCTGGATGATACCTTATCTCGCAGTCGTAATCGTTCAGCAACTCAACCCAACGTCTTTGCCTCATATTCAGCTCCTTCTGGTTGAATATGTGTTGTAGGCTCTTGTGATCTGTAAAAATTGTACACTTTGTACCATAAAGGTAGTATCTCCAGATCTTTAATGCAAATACCACTGCGCCAAGTTCCAAATCATGTGCGGTATAGTTCTTTTCGTGCACTTTCAATTGACGTGATGCTTAAGCAATAACCTTTTGGCGTTGCATCAACACGCAACCCAATCCTTGACGCGAAGCGTCGCAGTATACCACAAAATCATCTGTACCTTCCGGTAGTGCTAAGATTGGCGCATTGCAGAGCTTATCCTTCAATATCTGGAACGCTTCTTCCTGTTTTATTCCCCAATCAAACTTCTTATCTTTCTGCGTAAGGAGCGTCAATGGTTGAGCGATTTTTGAAAAAATCCTCAATGAATCTTCGATAATAGCCAGCCAAACCCAAGAATTGTCGAATCTCAGTTGGCGTCTTTGGCGTTTCCCAATTCTTGATCGCTTCGATCTTGGTTGGATCCACATGGATTCCATCTCCATTTACCACATGTCCAAGAAATTGTACTTCACGTAGCCAAAACTCGCACTTAGAGAACTTGGCATACAACTGTTCTTTCTTCAGCAGCTCCAAAATAGCTCTTAAATGCTGTTCGTGCTCAGCCTTCGTCTTTGAATAAATCAAGATATCATCGATGAACACTATCACGAACTTATCCAAGTACGGCTTGCAAACTCTATTCATCAAATCCATGAACACTGCAGGTGCGTTTGTTAACCCAAACGGCATAACTAGGAACTCGTAGTGCCCATAACGAGTTCTGAAGGCTGTCTTTGGGATACTCTCCTCTTGTATCCTTAACTGATGGTATCCAGATCGAAGATCGATCTTTGAATAAAAGCTTGAGCCTTGCAGTTGGTCAAACAGATCATCAATCCTTGGCAGAGGGTATCTATTCTTGATCGTCAGCTTGTTCAACTCTCTGTAGTCGATGCACATACGAAAACTATCGTCCTTCTTCTTGACAAACAGGACCGGAGCTCCCCAAGGCGAGAAGCTTGGTCGGATAAATCCCTTGTCTAACAACTCTTGAAGTTGTGTCGACAGTTCCTGCATCTCAGACGGAGCAAGTCTATAAGGTGCCTTAGCCACAGGCGCGGCGCCTGGAACTAAATCGATGTGAAACTCTACTTGTCTCTGAGGTGGCAGTCCAGGTAAGTCCTCTGGGAAGACTTCTGGATATTCCCTCATGACAGGGATGTCTTCTATTCTTGGCTCAGCAGCCTTCTTATCCACAATGTGTGCCAGGAAGGCAACACATCCCTTCTACAAACACTTTCGCGCTTTCAGGCAGCTGATAATTCTTAACGGCGTATCACGCTTCTCCCCGTGAACCACAATTGTTTCGCCATCTTCGGTTGGGATACGAACGACCTTTTCGTGACAAACTATTTCAGCCTTGTTGCCTGATAACCAATCCATTCCTACCACCACATCGAAGCTTCCCAACTGGACTGGTAGTAGATCCAAAGTAAACTCACGTTCTCCCAACTCGATTGCACAACCTCTGATCACTTCATTGGCTTCTACTAACTTCCCATTAGCCAATTCGATTGAGTAGGGAATATCTAACTTACTAGCGGCTAAACCAAGCATATTCTTAAATTCTAACGATACGAAGCTATAGTCGGCACCAGTATCAAATAAAGCGGATGCATAGCGTTGGTTTACAGGGAACGTACCAGTAACGACATTGGGATCCTGGCGCGCCTCCCTCGCTTCAATATGAAACACTCTTCCACGGGCTTGGTTTAACTCTGGGCAGTTCCTCTTAAAGTGCCCGATATCACCACAGTTAAAGCATCCAAGTCTTTGCCCGTTTCCACCTCCATTCCCAGCTTGGTTATTCCTTTGGTTATGATTCATAGCGCCTGCTTGATTAGCATTGTTGCCTCGATTCCCATTACCTCCATTGTTTCCTTGTGGGCGATTTCCATTCCCACCCCGTTTGTTATTTCTGTTTCCGAATCCTCCCTGGCCTCCCTGGCCAGCAGTGGCCCAACAAGTGTCCTTCAAGTGGCCTGGCTTTCCACATGCTTCGCATACTTTCACACTACAATGGCCAGAATGGTGGCGTTGGCAGGCATTACACTTGGGCTGGGTGCCCATATATCCTTTTCCTTTCTTTCCACTACCAGCTGTAACCTGAGCTGGCGTGCCTGATCCTCCTTTCTTAACCACCACACTGGCGCCCTGCTTGAAGTTCGAGAACTTCTGTTTGTTACCTCCTGATGACTCGACGTGAGTCTCTTTCTTCTTAGGCTCAGCATCATCGAACTTGTTCAGGCGAATAGCCTCCTCTGTGAGAGCCACGCTCAGATCAATTGCCTCAGTAATTGTCGCAGGCTTGGATGAGGTCACCATGCTTATGATTTGAGGAGCTAATCCCCAAATGAAACGTTCAATCCACTTGAACTCCGGAGTGACCATGTAGGGTACCACATGCGATAAGTCATGGAACCTCTGAACGTATTCTGCGATCTTTGGGCCTTCCATTTTCAAATGCCAGAACTCAGTTTCCAATCTTTGGATTTCCGCACGAGAGCAGTACTTTTTGCGCATAAGTTCCTTCAGTTCGGTCCAGGTTAGCGCGTAGGTAGCAGCTTCACCAAGTGTCTGTACTTGCAAATTCCACCAAGAGAGGGCTCCATCCAAGAATAGCCCTGAGATATAGGTGACTTGCTGATCTAGTGCGCATTTGCTCATGCGAAGAACAGATTCAGTTTTCTCAGCCCAACGAACAAAGGCGACAGCACCTCCTGTGCCATCAAAGTTGACCGGTTTGCAGTCTAGAAACTGCTTGTAGGTGCACCCTGCACACACATTGTAACATGTGAACGGCATTAGCATCTTTGCTATAGATATCCAATTAGGTCATGGTATGTCTAAATGACTTAGTATTACCATGAGGTGGATTGTTGTTGCCATTGTTGTTTGAGCTGCTTCCGCTGGGTCCTCCTTGCGAGGCGGCGTATTGCGCGATGGCAGCAGCGATGACTTGTTGGAGTTCTGCCTCATTGGTAGGCATCGGCGTTGGACGTTTTGGCGGCATCTTCTAAAAGATGGGTTTATGTCGGCCAGGCCATAATAAAGATCCCATGTTATAATACGTACGCTTTATTATGATAGTAATAGTACATAACATCTCATGTTATAATCATATCAATCACACAACATCCCATGTTATAAAACATAAATAATCAATCAAAACATCACATATGATGAGAATACTGCGATTGCCATATATCGAGACCACATAGTAAGTGTACAGGTACATAATAGTGTCATACATCATCATCGACTAAGGGCTACATCACCCTAGTCCAAAAACTATATCAAATCAGTGTCAGTACATCAAATACATGTCAACAAAAGTCAGAATCATAATGTAGTCTCCAAAAATGCTGTGCAGTCAAAAGCAATCGCCGTCTTCTCACCAGCGTCTACCCATACGGTACTGAAGAGCTCTACACGGATGGCGGTGGAGGAGGGGGAAAGTGAGTGTAAAACAAGCGACGCAAATGGAGCCAGTCCTCCTCCATGGCTCTCTGGGTACGCAAGAAAGAAGCAACCTGCTACTCTAGGGCAAAAAGGCGTGCAACATAGTCTGGTGGTACAGGTCGAGATGGCTGCAAAGGAGAGTGGGTCTGACCCTGGCACTGACACGGCGGCGGCTGGGCTCTCTCAAGCTCCTGAATGCGCTGCGTGTGTGCCTCGTGCTGGGCGACAAAAGACATCAAAACATCCTCAATGGAATATCCCATATGGAAAGAATGGTAAGGGTCGGTCGGTGTCATGGCAGGTGGTGATGACCAGAGAAACGGCTCACTGGTGGGATCAAAAGGTGCCACATGAAATGGAGAAACAGGGGGAAAAGTAGCAGATGGTGGTATAGCAGGGATAGATACCGGTACATGTCCAAAAGGGTGAGCCGAAGAACCCTCTCCAGGTCGCGCTGGAGGTGTAAACCGAGGAAATGAGAAGGAGGTATCAATGTGACGGGTATCAGTGATCTGAGGGGGAATAGGCGGGACCTCGTCATCAGCAGGAATCCACCCGTGCTGGGCGTGCTCATCTCGTGGGTCCATCTGTGCCTCAAAAAGTGCACGATCAAACTGAACTGGCATAGGATCATGGTGAGGTGCAACAAGAGGGTCAACTGGTGCATCAGCAATAAGTGGGGGATCAACATGATCAGACTGCTCTTCCTAGTCCCACTAGCCAATCAAATAATCACATAAGTCACCAAGTAAGCAATCAAATAATTCTCCTAGTCCCACTAGCCTCCCAGCCTCCCAGACTGCTCTTCCTAGTCCCACTAGCCAATTCTCCTAGTCCCACTAGCCAATTCTCCCAGCCTCTCAGACTGCTCTTCCTAGTCCCACTAGCCAATTCTCCTAGTCCCACTAGCCAACTACCTCCTAGTCCCACTAGCCAACTACCTCGGCCTCCCAGACCGAGCCTCAGCCTCCCAGACTGAGCCTATAAATAATAAATAAAATGTGCTCAACATTTGTTTATAAAAAGTTTTGGATCTGGACTTAAATGGTATGCAATAAAAATGTTTTCGTGAGAGCCCTAGTGATCAAAGTCTAGACTCGAGAAAGAATCCTAGTTCGCTATGATCAGAGCTCTGATACCAAGCTGTTACACCCTGGCTTTGCGGAAGCGTGGTTAATTTGGTGTGACTTCTTAATACCATAGGTTAACCATAACAAAGCTATATGAAATAAAACCATGCAAGATCATCCATTTGATTAAGTTTTAAAAACCAAATACAACAACTTTGTCTTAATGGAAACACATCCTAACGACATAAACATTGTTCAACAAACACAAATATCAACATAACATAATGATAGTTTAAGGACTGTGACTTGTCCAGGAAAGAGTCACATTCCCTAAACCCAGATGATCTCGTAACTAGTGCAGCGGGAAAACGTGTCATACCGCGCCAGATCCTTTAATTCCCTGAAATACATGTAAGTTGAAAAATCAACAATAATGTTGAGCGAGTTCATGTGTAAGTGAGTAAATAAACCTTTGTAAGTATAAAAATCCTGGTATGTAGCACATAAGGGAATTGAGATCACCAATGGTTTGCAAGGCCACTGATATGTGTGAAGTGCAAGTAGGGAGACTCAAACCTAGCGGATTTATGCGTCGGGCACGAAGTCACCCCGAGGTCCGTTTCTAGTTTGGCCTGGGGCTGGGCTCGCTACACCCAGATAGATCTACCGCTCATGTCCCTCGGTCCTACCATGAGGACTAATGGCCTCATGTTGCTTCTACCCACTCACATGATCTAAGTAGTAAACCTCCTTACGCTAACCATACCATGTATAAAGTACTTGTAATCAAAGTAACATGTATTTCACCCCCGTAGTTTAGAAAACTGAAAACAGTTAAGAGAAAAGGGGGACATGAACTCATAGTGGTGCGTCTCTACCAAGTATGTCTCCTGATCAAGCAGCTGTGTGACGACCTACACGTACTAATTCTATTAGACGGACGGCCGTGCCTTAGCTTTAAGGTTTAAGTTTTCGGGAAATAGTTAGACAACTATTTCGTGTTTACATTCTGTATACTTGGTAATCATTTTCCTTCCCAAGGATGGGGGATTTAATACATGTGTGTTCGTATAATTTCGAAATATATTATTAAGTCTCACTTAAAATATATTTTATTTCTAATCCCAAATATAAATATTCTTCTCAAAAATATTATATTTTCTATTACATAAATTTTCCCAAAATAATACCTTGTCAAAAATACGCGTTAAGTCATATTTTCTTAAAATGCGTAAGTTACGTTTTAACGATCGAGTGGTAATAATAATTACCGGTGTAACTTATGTATTTATCGTAGAGGCGTTCATATTATTTTGGATTCGTTAACATTTGATAGTATTATTTTTACCCTAAAAATAATACTAGTATTTTCACAAAATAATCATAAACACACATCAAGTGACTTTATGAAAAATATATACTAAATATATATTTACCAGGTTTTATTTTGTGAAATCCCACCTCCGATGTTTTGTAAATAAAGTCGTGGCGAAATCTATAATTTGAAAACAAGTCGAAAAGTATTTCTAACACTTATAGTGAAAATATTTCTAAGTGTTAGGTTTTTGGAAAAATTTCGCCAGAGTTTCCCCTGTAACTGGAGGTGGCCACGCTTTTAAGCTTATCATTTTCTTTCATAAATCAAACCAACATTCTTTTCATTCAATCAAACCAATGTCCAAAACAACAAACTAGTAATTAAATATGTATATCGCATAAGTTACATGAACTTGCGTTTTATCCAAGAATATAAAGTAAATTCCATTACTTTTAGTGGATCTTTATATAAATCAATCCGGTTTCGTAAAAACCCCGTTTTTAAAGAAATTCTATCTTTACAACTTCTTATCAATTTTTACAAAGATAGTTATTTTGTCGAAACTTAGTGCTACACAAGTGTTTACACACTTGTGTGTTCTAAAAATCATTCTTGCTCATGCACGATCCATTTTTAGAGAAATATGGTTTCTTTGACACTCGGTCCTTTGAAAATACCACTTGTAGATTCGTAGATCTACGAGTTTTAAACACTATTTCGTAAGTAAAATCATTTTTACACAAGTTCAAGTTTGATGTGTGGTAGAGTTTCATCACTTAACCCTTGTTACACTTTAAACAAGCTTTATGTCATAATCCATGATCATGACCAACCCGGGTTAAATGACGATCCGAGCTACCACAACATAGATCGGGTCCAAATAATCACACAATCAATTACTACAAGATTTACACAACATATGAGCTTTTAACCATCATTACAAGCATTTTTAGTAAACTTTTGTGTGTCATTTTGTAAGATTACGAGTTTTAACCGTTACAAATCATTTTAACCACTTCAAAATAGTTCGAGAGTGTGATTATAGCAACTTACTACTAGCTCGAGGCTAGGGAAGAATCTAAACGCAAAATGAGAGGATAAAAGCAGTAGAGTGAGGTCCTTCGTCTTCCGAATGCACCAAGCCTCCTTATACGTGATCCTTAACACTTGAATGATCTTGGAATGGCTTGAACTAAACTCGAAAATTGGATGGATGGTAGAGGGGTGTTCGGCCGAGAGTTTATAGAGAGGAGAGGGAGAGTGTTTTGTTGATTTGTGAAATGTGAATGATTAAGTGTAATCTCTAGTTCTTATAGGCAAAAGTTTAGGTTAATATCCAATGGTTTCCATGTCCACTAGATATGGGACAAATGAGAATTGTTTAATCAAAATGGTACATGTGTGAGTCACATTGTGACCGAAATCGGCCAGGGGGGGGGTAGCTAGTTCATTTCTAACCAATTAGTTAGATAATAGTTAGGTTAATCTAGGTTAGTTAAGTGATTAACCCGGTTAGTAGTGTGTTGTGCTTCATTGCGGGTGTTAGGGTATTCAGGGACCCTAACTGGCTCAGAAAAAGATAAGTAATGTTATTAACAATATTTTCATGTTCCGGGTATAGTCCGGTTGTTCGGTTGGATAGTAATCCGTTAAAGCGTTAAACAAGCTTTAAAGTGTCGTTAATACCATTTTTAGTGACACAACTTATTCCTCCAAAGTGTCGGGAATATTTTCCTCATGTCTTGGCACTTTATTAGGTAGCTTAATGCTGAATTATTGTGTAAAGTGTTGAATTTTGTACTTAGAGTACGTTTTAGGCACATCCAGTCATTGTAACTTATTCCTAGAGACGCAGTTCTACAACCCTTGTATCCCTACACTCACCACTAGTGTAGTAAAATATTTCTGGCTCATACAGGCCTTAGAGGCAGTGTCTGCCTGATGTTGGCTTTATCAGCATGTTCAATAGGTTATCCGTTTATAGTGCTACTGTGCTTTTTGTGCATCATGTTTGTCACTAAGGGTCAGCATGTAAATAATGTAGTGACGGTAAGTAAAGTATGATGCAGGTATATGCATGTATCAGTATTCAAGTAGCAGTTTATCCACAAGATTAAGCAAGCACAGTAATTAAGCAGTAATTAATTATTAATTAAGTCGTACGGATACCTGGTTTAGTGAGGGTTGTCACAAAGTGACTATAAGGTATAACCTCGAAAGGTTATTCCCTATGCAACTATGGTCACTAACCATGTTTGGTTGGAACCTAATGATCGACCAAACGGGTCGAGTTCGAAAGTCTAAGCGGTTGTTTAGACCGCTTGACTTACGACTCTACACAAGCACTAAACTAAAAGTGACGAGCTAAACATGTTAAGACATGTTTAGTTAAGTTAGAAAACAGGTTTTGGTATAAGAAAAAACGATTTTGATACCCAAGAGTAGTTTGGTTACAAAATACGCACAAATACGCATTTTGGCCGAAACTACGACTCGTCACTACGCCTAGTCAACGTGGTAATCAGTAGGTATAGTCACAAGGGACTATAACCATCGTGGTTACGCTCACATTGCAAAGTTCAAATGAACTTTGTGTTGACCATTGACTGGTCAAAGCTGAAAGTCAAACTCTGTTTGACTTTCATGCTTGAAATTCAAGAACAAGCAAGAAGAGGACTTACAAAGGGTCCAAGAAGGTGTTTTGAGTCAAAGTTACTCAGGTATGAGGTGTTAAAACCTCAACTTAGAGCAGAAGTTGAATCAAGGTGTGAAGAACCCATATGAGGAAGCTTGCTATTTATAGGAAGTTGAGATCAATAGGATCATTACATGTGTTTAAAGGGTGTAATCTTGGCCATACATCTACATGGTATTAGAATACAATGGGGGTCGAAAACCAGCTCCAGGTATTGTAAAAGTTACAAAAAAGACCCCCAAGTTCAACCCCGTTGCTGAAAAATGCTGAAAATCAAATTTATGTCCAGATCAGGCCGTGGTGTCGCGCAACGGCAGAGACATATGGTGGTGGCGTAGGCCACCAGGTGCCAGATCTTGAAAAGTTTGAAAAATGGCAGAAATGGTCCCTTCACATGTTTAAGGCCTTTTTTGATGCGTTTAAACCCCGTTAACCTCATTTCAAGGCTCTAAAATGAAGTTAAAGTATAGGGAACATGAAACATACTCAAAAACATCTCGGATGTCGGTTCGTTTGGTCATACGGTTGTGTTATTCGGTTAATTACGATGAAAGTCGTAACGGACGCAAAAACGATCCAAATTAAGCGACGAATGGAATTTTATCAAGCCAATCACTAAAATAAAATATTTTAATGATTACATAAATTTTTGGATGTCCCGATATATTCAGAACGTAAGATATGCGCGAAAATGCAAACTTGTGCACTTTTTGACGCTTTTAGTCCCTATTGATCAATAAAGTTTATTTTAGCATACAGAACCCCTCAAAGCCTATTTCTAAGCTATGTAAAGGATATTTAGGGTATGTTTAACTTATGATCAAGTTCCGGAATGTTCTTTACTATACAAATCGATATAGTTTCACAGTTTGACACAATTAGTCCCTGTGATCGAACAAACTTGATTTCAACACACCATACCCTCCAAAACTTATTTCTAAGTTATGTGGAGTTTATTTAAGGTATGTTAAGCCTATGTCACTATTCTAGAGTGTTCGTTGCGTTAAACTGACTGCGTATACGCACCAGTTTGCGTATAACCTTCCAGAAAGCGATTTAAAGCTTGAAATCGGAATCGAATCAAATTGTAAAATCATCAAACACAATTACACACATAATAACACCAAAAGACATATAATAACACCAAAGAACATTGTTTTATTGATAATTGACATTGTTATACGATGATTACAGAACACAGTTGTCACAGCCTCCCCTACTTTAGGAAATTTCGTCCCGAAATTTTAACTAGAGGAAGCTTGTGAAAACAAATGCGGATATTTCCCCTTCATTTGGTCCTCACGTTCCCAAGTAAACTCTGGGCCACGTTTGGAATCCCAACGAACCTTGACCAATCAAATCCGTTTGTTCTTCAACTGTTTGAATGTACGGTCCACTATCTCCACAGGTTTCTCGATAAAGTGCATCGTTTCATCGATTTGAATCTCATCGAGAGGAATGTGAAGATCAACATCAGCTAAACACTTTCGCAAATTGGACACGTGAAAAGTCGGATGAATATTTCCAAGCCCTGGAGGTACCTCTAGTCGATAGGCAACCTCTCCAATTCTTTTAACAATCTTAAATGGTCCAACATATCGTGGTGCAAGCTTTCCTTTCTTTCCAAATCTCACCACTCCTTTCCAAGGTGACACCTTGAGTAGGACACGGTCTCCGAGTTGAAATTCTAAGGGCTTGCATCGCATATCCGCGTAACTCTTTTGACGGCTTCGAGCTGTTACAAGATTATCGCGAATTTTCTTGATTTTTCTGTTGTTTCTAGAATGAGTTCAGGTCCAGTAAGCTAAGCTTCACTGATCTCAATCCAACAGACAGGTGAACGACATTTTTTACCGTAAAGAGCTTCGAATGGTGCCATGTTAATACTAGCATGATGACTATTGTTGTAAGAGAACTCGATCAATGGAAGATGAGAATCCCAATTACCACCAAATTCTATTACGCATGCTCTAAGCATATCCTCCAAAGTTTGAATCGTTCTCTCAGATTGTCCATCTGTTTGGGGATGATAAGCAGTGCTTAGATTTAGTTAGGTTCCCAAAGCAGATTGCATGGTCTTCCAGAAATGAGATGAAAATCGAGCATCATGATCAGAAATGATATCCAAAGGAACACCATGTCGAGATACTATCTCATCAACGTAAATCTTTGCAAGTTTATCAGCAGATAGATCCTCACGAATCGGAATAAAATGAGCTGATTTCGTTAAACGATCGATAACAACCCAAATCGCATCGTGACCCTTAGATGTACGTGGTAATTTAGTGATGAGATCCATCACAATGTTCTCCCACTTCCAAACCGGTATCTCTGGTTGTACAAGCAAACCAGAAGGTCGTTGATGTTCAGCCTTAACTTTGAGACAAGTTAGGAATTTTGATACAAACAAGGCAACATCCTTCTTCATACCAGGCCACCAATACTGAGTACGAAGATCCTTGTACATTTTATCAGCACCAGGATGGATAGAATATCGAGACTTATGAGATTCATCCATTACCAAGGTGCGAAGATCGTCTTGTTTCGGAATCCACAAACGATCCTTGAAATAAAGCAAACCATCGTCTTTCCTTTCGAGCTTAAGCTCAAGCTGATGTGGTAATTCCTTACCTATCAAATTTTATGAAACATAAAATTGTTGAGCTTGATGGACATGAGTTTGAAGATCAGATAGAGTGCGAACAGAATGAAGCTTGACTCGCTCTTTTCGACTAAGCGCATCAGCTATGACATTCGCCTTACCAGGACGGTAGCGAATCTCGCAATAATAATCACTTAAGAGCTCAACCCAACGTCGTTGCCTCATGTTCAGCTCTTTCTGATTTAGAATATGCTGGAGACTTTTGTGGTCTGTGAAAACCACACACTCCGTGCCATAAAGATAGTGTCTCCAAATTTTTAGAGCGAAACCACAGCACCTAACTCAAGATCATGAGTCGTGTAGTTCTTCTCGTGAATTTTCAGCTGTCTAGACGCATAAGCTATGAATTTACCTCGTTGCATAAGAACACAACCAAGTCCTAGATTCGACGCGTCCCAATAGACAATGAAATCATCATTTCCCTCGGGCAAAGATAGAACAGGAGCATCACAAAGCTTTTGTTTTAGCGTTTGAAACGCTTCTTCTTGCTTAGGTCCCCACTCAAAAGGCTTATTCTTCTGAGTCAAAGCAGTGAGTGGAACCGCAATCTCCGAGAAGTTTGAAATAAACCGTCGATAATATCCAGCAAGACCAAGAAAAGATCGAATCTCTGTAGGTGTCGTTGGTGTATTCCAATCCTTAATAGCAGCTATTTTGGATGGATCCACATGAATACCCTGCTCGTTGACTATATGACCCAAAAACTGAACTTCTTTAAGCCAAAATTCACACTTGGAGAATTTAGCAAAAAGTTGTTCCTTCTTAAGGAGTTCCAATGTTAAGCGAAGGTGTTTCTCGTGCTCGGCTCGAGACTTTGAATAAATGAGAATATCATCGATGAACACAATGATGAACTTGTCTAAATAAGGTTTACAGACCCTATTCATTAAGTCCATGAAGATAGCTGGGGCATTCGTCAAACCAAAAGGCATGATAGTGAACTCGTAATGCCCATATCTCATGCGGAAAGCAGTTTTGGGAATATCTTCTTCGAGAACACGAAGTTGATGATACCCAGAACACAAATCGATCTTGGAAAAGCATGAAGCACCTTGCAGCTGGTCGAAGAGATCATCAATTCGAGGTAGGGGATATCGATTCTTGATGGTAAGCTTATTAAGCTCACGATAATCGATACACATTCGAAAAGATCCATCTTTCTTTTTCACAAAGAGGACAGGCGCGTCCCATGGTGAAAAGCTCGGACGGATGAATCCTTTATCAGATAACTCTTGAAGCTGTTTTGATAACTCTTGCATCTCCGATGGTGCAAGACGATAAGGTGCTTTAGCAATCGGGTTGGCATTGGGTACAAGGTCATTATGAAACTCGACTTGACGAACTGGAGGCAAACCAGGCAGTTCATCAGGAAACACCTCTTGATAATCTCGAACAATCGGAATATCTTGAATACTCTTGCTCTTGTCTTTCTCCTCGTTGACATGTGCCAGAAAAGCAACATATCCTTTTCTCAAATAACTTTGGCCTTTTGTACACGACATAAGCTTCAATCCACCTGAAGTTTCTCGCCAAGAACTTCCAGAACATTTCCAGAAGGAAGAGGAATACGAAAAATCTTATCGAAACAAACCACCTCAGCATGGTGTTTGGTTAACCAATCCATCCCAACGATAATATCGAAACTCCCAAGTTGCATCGGTGTGAGGTCAATAGGAAAAAGATGGTTATCAAGGTTTAACTGACAATCACAAATAACAGAATTGAGAACAAGAGGTTTACCAGTAGCAACTTCGACAGTTAAGGGTTTCCTCAGTTTAGTTCTAGGTATCGCAAGCAAAGGCTCAAAAGACAACGAAACAAAACTTCTATCGGCACCAGAATCAAAAAGAATAGATGCAGGTCGATTGTTAACAAGAAATATACCATTGATAACTTCGTTGTCAGCCCTCGCCTCGTTAGCATTCAGATTATACGCTCGCCCACAAGCAGGATTCACATTTGCATTAACATTTGCGTTCGCATTCGCATTTGCATTCACCAACCTTGGGCAGTTGTTGCGGAAGTTACCAAACTCTCCACAATTGAAACATGAACCCGGTGGGAATCTCGCAGCATTCCCTTGAACCTGTGCTGGAACCTGAGTAACCTGATTCTGACCCAGACGACAAATGTTGGCCAGATGCCCAAGTTTACCACACGTTGTGCATTGCTTGCAAGCTTTTTGTGCAACATGATGACCGTTGCAGCGAGCACAATGAGGTGCAGTACCAGCATACACTTTCTTCGCAGGCGGTTGAGCCGGTGGGTTCTGAGGGTTTTGAGCTGTTACTGCAAAATTCTGAGAAGCCTTTCACTTTCTCGACTTCTTCGACGACTCACCTTTCTTACCCTTACCCTTTTCCTTGACAGAGTCGGTCGACTTCTTCTTATCACCCTTGCGGGTAAGTTTACCCTTCCTGACTTGAGACTCAGTCAGGGTAGCAGACAACTCGATCACGTGACGAACAGTAGTAGGATTAATGCCAGTCACAATATCCTGTATGGAATCGGGTAAACCATCGATATACCTCTCTATCGCTTTCTCCAACGGGGTAACTATAGTAGGACACAAAAGACTGAGCTCCTCAAAACGATCCGTATACGCACGGTGTTCTCCCCCATCTTGCTTCAGATCGTCAAACTCTCATTCCAAAGCTCGAATTTCATGACGGGGACAAAACTCTTTCATCATGAGAACTCGAACCTATTCCCATGTCTGTGCCAATGCCACTTCGGCACCCCTATCACGCATCACTCCGTTCCACCACGGAAGAGCACGCTTCTCAAACACACTTGATGCAAATTCAACCTTACGCCCATTCGGACACTGCACATGTCTGAATGTGCTCTCGATACTCTCGAACCATTGCAGGGGCGCGGTTGCTCCTTGAGACCCAGAAAACTTAAGCGGTTTAGCATAATTGAAATTCTTGAAATTACACTGTGCATTGTTATTATTATTGTTGTTGTATAACTCGTGGATTTGGGTCACAATGCCTGGAAGCACAGCAGCCATTTGTTGAGAGACAAGGGTTGTGACTTCTTCAGTAATAAAAGATTGTGCATCACGTCAAGGAGGCATTGTCTAAAAGGAAATATCAGAAACGGGTGAGGTTAATAATTAGGAAAAACAAAAGAGGTATCGACAAAACACAAGGAAGATGATCATTTGTTCGTTACCTCGAACAAACAAATGACACGCAGTGACTAATCAAAGTAAATGAGTCAAAATAATGTATCGCGAAGACATGCTCGCCTATAAGTGAACACTCACCCCAAGAGTTCCCAGGTAAGAGTGACTGGTCCGATTATGTGAATTTGTACGAACACTCTTGCCTTAGACAGAAAACTCAGGGTACAGGCATTCACTCTTCCAGTTTGCATGTGTTCACATTATTTAGACCAAAACTTTGACGAGATTTTGAAAACTCGGAAAGCACTAAGCCAAATATGAGTCAAACTGGAAGGTTTCAAAACCTTATAACAGAGGGTTCAAAACCTATTAATCAATCATCCTAGAACGGATGATTAATTTTCGAGCAGATTCGAAATTTGTGTTCTCGTTGTGGTTATCACCTAAGGGTAGGTGACGGTTTTGTTTTTAAAAATCTAAACGCAAATTTCCTTGCGTTAGGGTCCTAGAAAGTTATAGTCTAGGTCAAAGCATTGCTAATAACCTAATTCCCTATAACCATTGGCTCTGATACCAACTCTTCTGTCACACCCCAACCACGTTAAAACAACAAACCGTGGCGGAAACATCGGGGAGTGTCGTGGCAGAATTATTGCTTCACAACCATGGAATACAAAAAGTTTCGTTTTATTTATTCATTAAGTAATTTACATTGTTTTAACACGAAACAAACAAGTTACATATGGACTATCACTTTTATTATGTCACTAAGGCCTCGTCCAGATCCTATGTGACTCATGCATCCTAGCAATCAACATCAAGCAACAACACCTGAAACATATGTAAAAACAAAGTCAACAGAGAAATGCTGGCGAGTACATAGGTTTTATGAGAGTGTCGGACTCATGGCTCGTTTACATGTTGCAATACTTTATTAGACTACAAGAGTCAAAAATACACACCTTGTTTTGAAAAGTGTATTGCAACATAATTAACCAACTCAAATTAAGTTGGTTATAACTTATAAAATCTCATAGCCATGATTCTTAACCCCAAAACATTTTTTTTTAGTAAACCAACTCGTAAAACATTTCGTAAAAACTCGTTAATAAAACTCGTATGGTTTATAACTTCTCGAAAACATCGTTATGTGATATCGTTTCAAAATCGTTTCCCCAATGAACTAAATAATGACACAAAATGTAGTATGATAAGAGCACTTATATATAAGATGTACCAGCGGCGTATCTGCCATGCTTTTATCATGCTACACCCGTCCCATTATCTAATCACAACCCAAAACCAATCGTTTAATCAAATCGTTTATCTCGTTTAAGTCGTTTCAAATCGTTTAATTCGCCCCAAAATCGTTTAACTCGTTTTAATTGTGAAAACTACTTTTGGTCGTCTCGCTAATAACATTCAAACATTCGTGACTCGACTATCTCGCTTCTCGCATTAACAAACCACCAAAGGGTAAGTTAACAATCAGATTCAGTCATTACCCACCTAACCCACACATAACCATGGGTGCAGTACAATAACGAGATTTGTCAGATCCTATGGTACCATAACCTAATACTGGTCGGCTTGATCAATGCTAATGAATATCATTCGTTATGTAACTACAACCAACGAGTTTGTTCACTTTATCAAAATCGTTATTAATTTAGTATAAACCATTTTAATCGCTTTTGAAACCATCGTTTAAACCTCAAAAATCGTTTAACATATGAATCACCCCAAAACAATTGAAAACAGTAAAATAGGGGAACTATGTACTCACAAGAAGTGCAAAGTATCCTCAATCAATAGAACTTCAACAAACTAAAGTAAACCAGAGAAATCAAGCAGCACCTAGTAATCGAATCACTAGTCAAATAATTGACACCTCAATCGGAAGATCGGATAGAATGAGGTCTTGTAAACCAAATGAGTGTTGGAACTCATGTGATACGGTTTAACAAAGTCTACATCCTAGATCGGAACCTAACCTAAGTGCTTTCGACCCGTTACGTGTGACAACCCTCACTAAACCAGGTATCCGTACGACTTAATTAATAATTAATTACTGCTTAATTACTGTGCTTACTTGAAATTGTGGATAAACTGCTACTTGAATGCTGATACATGTACTTACTTGCATCATACTTTACTTGCTGACACTCCACGTTTTGCTTACAGCACCTTTGTGACAACCTTGATGCACCAAACGCACTGTAGCACAATGAACGGATAACCTATTAAACGTGCTGTCATAACTAGCACCAGGCAGGCACTGCCTCTAAGGCCTGTAAGAGCCAGAAATAGTTTACTACACTAATAGAAAGTGTAGGGATATAAGGGTTGTACAACTGCGTCACTAGGAATGAGATTACAGTGACCGGATGTGCCTAAAACATACTTTAAGTACAAAATTCAGCACTTTAATTAAAATTCAGCATTAAGCTACCTAATAAAGTGCCAAAACATGGGAAAAATATTACTAGACACTTTCCAATGTGTCGGGAATAAGTTGTGTCACTGAAAATAATAATAACGACACTTTAAAGCTTTGTTAAGCACTTTAACGGATCACTATCCAACCAAACAACCGGACTTTATCCGGAACATAAAAATATTGCCATCAACACTGTTTTTCTTTTCTGAGCCAGTTAGGGTCCCCGAATACCCTAACACCCGCTACAATGCATAACATACTAGTAAATGGTTTAACCTCCTAAATATCTAACTAATACTTACTATTTAGTTGAAATCTAACTAGGAGACCCCCCCCCCCCCCCAAACGAACTCGTCCCCTAGGGGGGACACCCTTGT
Source organism: Helianthus tuberosus (assembly GCA_030545235.1). Lineage (NCBI taxonomy): Eukaryota > Viridiplantae > Streptophyta > Magnoliopsida > Asterales > Asteraceae > Helianthus > Helianthus tuberosus. The sequence goes on along the minus strand of JARYGA010046914.1, from coordinate 18 downwards.
CCTAATTTTGATTATAAT
>JARYGA010046912.1:0-28612 GCA_030545235.1 Helianthus tuberosus | reverse complement strand
AGAAGTTATATGTGTGTATAATTTCAATAGGTTTTGTAATGTTATTAATAATAAACTTATCACTTATTGAGGTAGTTCATACTTTGGCTGAGTTTAGAAGTTATATGTGTGTATAAATATGTTTGTGTGTGTATATATTAAAAATGTATATAAAAATGGAATTCAAATTTCGAATCGAATCTAATTGAAAATCATAAATTCGTATTCGATTCTAATTCGATTACTAGACTCGAATACGAATCAATTCGAGTTCGAACATTTTTAATCGAAGTCGAATCCAGTCGAATATCGAATTTTTCGAATCCGAATCGAATTCTGAACACCCCTAGTTTGAGATCTTTAAGCACTTCATAAAGCCGAATATGGCCTATGAGTCAGTAGAGGTGGGCAAAAAAAACCGGAACAAGTTATTTTTGTACCTGGGTATTTTATACCTGAAACCGAACCCACCTTACCCGTAGGGTATGGATAGCGTATATATGTTGAGCTTCGAAAATACCTAGAACCGGTTGTACTCTATACCCAATACCGTTTTTTAGCACTCGATAGAATACCCGATTTTTTAAAGTATTTTTTTACTTTAGAACTTATCTATTTAAGTTTTAAAAAAATGCTTATTACAAAGCAAATAATTTGTACTTGAGTGAATTTATGTTAATGTAATTACTTTACTTATTTTTACAAAAAGTAAAATGCTAAAATGGTCCTTGAGTTTACGTTGCTTTTGCCACTACAGTCCAAAAATGAAACTTTTGTAATATGGGTCCCTGCGGTTTCATTTTTGTTGTCATTCGCATCCAATTTGCAAAATGTGTTAGAATTTTCTGCTAACTTCTATTTTTTGTCGTTTTCCTCATTAAAATAAAATATATTATGGCATTAAATGACGATTATGCCCTTCATTTAAATGAGAAAAATGACAAAGGGGGGAAAGTAAATAGAGAATTATAAGGGTGTAAGGGGCACTCCTCTAAGTGGGGAGTGACCTCTCTTACCCACAGCCAATCAGCACGCGCCACGTCAACTCCCCACTTAACTCCCCCCACACCCTCAATTTGATGGCGGCACTCCTCTCTTGGGGGACTTGTTTTTTTTATTTGTTGTAATTATGCATGTATTATAAATTAAACAAATATTAATAAAAATTAAATAAAATTTAAGAAAAGACATTTCATTAAATTAAAAATAAAAATTACATTCAAACTAGAAAAATAAAAAAACAAACTACTCGTCGTCGGAATTCGCTTCAAGGTGAGGTAGATCTAAACGTCCGAGATGCTCAACGAGATCGTGTTTTAGTCTCCAATGCGTTTCTTCGTCAATGAGCTCGCTAAAAGCAGTATCATCGAAGACGCGTTCGACCGGGGGATCTCGAATGTGTACCGGTGCTATCGCCCTTCCGTCGTCTTTTATAATCATGTTATGTAAAATAATGCACGTATACACGATGGACCTTATCTTTTTCACCGTTTTGGAACGCATTGGACGATTTAGTATTCCCCACTTCGCCTTTAACACACCAAACATCCATTCCACATCTTTTCTTGCGGCCTCGTGTTGCCTCTTGAACTTTTTTTCATTCGGGATGTGAGGATATGGAAAAGACTTCACAAACACGGACCAGCTAGGGTAGATCCCATCAGTAAGATAATACCCGCGTTTGTATAAGTGGTCGTTCACCTGAAATGGACAATTTGGCGCCGTTCCGTTTCGTTGAGTAAGAAATAACGGAGATTGTTGAAGCACGTTGATGTCGTTTTGTGAACCCGCCGGACTACAAAAAGCATGCCAAACCCACAAATCTTGAGACGCCACCGCCTCTAACATAATTGTCGGGTATTGATGATCGCCTCTCATATATTGTCCACGCAATTCTATGGGGCACATTCTCCAGACGAAGTGTGTACAATCCAGACTACCCAACATACCAGGTAGGTGATGTCTCTCCTCATGAGCCTGATACAATAGCGCAACGTCGTGGCTCATTGGTCTACGTAAGAATTCACCAGCATACATTCTACAGACCGTCTCACAGAAATAATCAAGGCACTCACGAGAGGTCCTTTCAGCCATATTTAAATACTCGTCGTTTTCGTCTGATGGGTTACCGGTTGCAAGTTGTTTAATCGCAGAAGTAACCTTTTGCAACGGCGTGAAACTTTTCTTCATTCTCCCGTCCAAGCCCTCTTGAAACCACTCGTTATTCGCTTCCACGCCACTAACAATTTTTAGGAACAAATACTTGGACATACGAAACCTCTGACGAAAAATATCGGCATTAAATTTTGGATTATCGACAAAATAATCGGCCATGAGTGTTTCGTGGCCTCCCACACGATCTCGACGGACAACTTTTTTTTACTAGAGGATGCCGTGTCTCGTAGCTCCGCTTGTTGGATGAGATTTTGGAAGAAAATTAAACTACTATCGCTTGACGATGAATCTTCATCGTCGGGAAAGTCGGGCAGGAGAGAAAAAAGGGAACTTGGAATCCATTTTTTTTAAAGATTGGGTAAAAAATTAGATGAGTTGAAGGGTTTAGGAGAGTAATGTAGTGAGAGTTGTTTTGGGTTTGAAAAATAAAAAGATTGAAGTGGGTTAGTATTTATAGGGTTTAGGAGAATTTTTTTTAATATATAACGGCTATATAGCCGTTTGAATATAAAAAAGGGTCAAAAAATGGCATATCTCATCGGTGAACACCCACCGCTCCCCACTCCCCGCTTAGCCTCCCCGAGGGGTCGGCGGCGGTGTTCCCGAGCGGGGAACTCAGTCACCGCTCCCCTCCCCGAGGGCGCCCCGTTCACCCTAACCAAGTTTGTCAATTGGATGAAAATGGAAACAAAAATAAACCTCAAAGAACCATATACAAAAGGTTTCATATTTGGAGTAAAGTAGCAAAAATGACTTAAACTCAGGGACCATTTTGGCATTTTACTCTTTTACAAATTACAAACCAAATTTATTTAAGAGTAAACTGCCATTTTGGTCCCTGTGGTTTGGCCAGTTTTGCCACTTTAGTCCAAATCTCAAACTTATTACATCTGGGTCCCTGTGGTTTGCATTTTGTTGCCATTTTAGTCCAAATTTCAAAAACCCTATTTTTTGACTCTTGCAACATCCTATTTTGTCTTTTAGTTCAGGGGCATTTTGGTCATTTTGCTTTTCATTTAACATTTTCTTAATTCAAAAATTAATATATATATATATATATATTAATATACACACATACAGCTCATCTTCATCATCATCATCGACAACACACTCTCTCTCTTTCTCTCTCCAAGCACCACCCATCACTGCCACTGCCGTGAACGCCGCCGTCGTCCAACACCACCACCACGTCACCGGAAAATAGAAAAGTCACATCATCTGCCGGTTTTTGCTTGAAAACTTAAGGAAAGTTAAAATAGAAGGGGAGTGGAGTCGGAACCTGTTGGAAAAACGGAACACCACCGTCATCGCCGCCGCTGACGGCGTTGGTTGCCGGTGACGTCGTGTCTCTTTCTCTCCTTCGTCTCTATCCTCTCTCCTTCGTCTCTCTCCGCTGACGGCGTTGGTCGCCGCTAACGGCGGTGGGGTTGTTGTCGGTTATACGGAGAAGGGGGGGTCGTCGGCTGAACAAGAGGTGCCGGGTGTGTGTGTCTGAGGAAGATGATGAATGAGAGGGTTAGTTTCTCATGTGTGTTTGATGAAACGACACCGCATATCATCTTCCCCCAAATCAGATTTCATGTGGGTTAATGGGTTTGATGCAAAATTAGGGGGATGATGTTAATGTTTGCTGATGTGGTGGTTACGGCGGTGGTGGTGGCCTGCCCGGTGGTGGAGGTGTTCGTTGGTGGTGGTGGGTTTCGGGTGTTGGTGGGTGTTGATCTGTGATTTTGTGATGGATGATGATCTGTGAACCCAGTCCTTTTATTCACCACGAGGCTGTGATGATTTCACCTAATCCGAGTCAAAATTGGGTCAACATTTGAGATTTTCCGCAGCTTGGCGTGGCAGAATCGGAGGAGGGCAAGTGCGCTTGCAACCTCTGTTTGCAGCCATGGCGGGTTTGATTTGTTGTTGTCTGTATTTTGATTTTTGTGATGGTTTTGTTCTGGGTTCTTGATTTTCTTAAAGATGATGTTCTTGATTTTCTGGATTTTCTGGGTTTTGATGATGATGTTCTTGAAGATACAGATCTGAGCCTCGTTTCTTTTTACAAATCGGTTTTTGTTTTGATTTGTTGTTGGAGCCTCATTTCTTTTTACAAATCGGTTTTTGTTTTGATTTGTTGTTGTCTGTATTTTGATTTTTGTGATGGTTTCTGGTTTTGTTATGGGTTCTTGATTTTCTTGAAGATGATGTTCTTGATTTTCTGGGTTTTGATGATGAAGTTTGATGATGTTCTTGAAGATGATGTTATTAATTATTGAAATGTTATAATAAATTAACATGGATCAAAATGCCCCTACACTAAAGGACAAAATAATCAGTTTTCAACAGTCAAAATAGAGGATTTTTGAAATTTGGACTAAAATGGCAACAAAATGCAAACCACAGGGATCCAGATGTAATAAGTTTGAGATTTGGACTAAATTGGCAAAACTGGCCAAACCACAGGGACCAAAATGGCAGTTTACTCTTTATTTAATATTAAACGAATTTACTTTTGTGTAAAATAATGGAAAAACTTATTTTTTAAAACCAAATATTAATCTGGACCCATACTCGGTTATATTTGAATCCAATCATACCTTACCGGTGCATAGGATATAGTAATTTGTACACCTCTACGAGTCGGAGCAACGTAACTAATTTCAGTTATACTAGAATTATATCCGATGGATCAAAAATTACCCGTAGCTCCCTCATGTTCCATGTGTATCAGTTATAATTATATTTACTATGTATATACTTTCTAGTTAACCCCATATTCACGTGGGTTTAACTTTACAAACAAATAGACAAATAAAAAGTAAAACATTAACTACATGTTCATAGTGGATATAATACACACTTATTCTATTCATCAAAGATGGGTTTTTTTCATGACTTGATGACTATCATAATCCTCAATATCATATATTACTACCTTATAGATTTGAGTTATGAAGTGTTATATTACGTAGCACTCTTAAAGTTACGACACGTAGTTCGATAAAAAAAAATCACTTCTGCACAAATACATACATAATTTTGTGCTAAGGGCGGACGGTATGATGTCGGGGAGGGGGGTTGCCGATCGGTGAATCATTTTCGGTGGTGGATCGGTGAGTGGGGAGTAAGAGAGAAGGGGTGTGATCGGTGAGTATTCACCGAAGGTGAAGAATAAGAGATGGAGGAGAGAGAGAGAGGAGATAGGAGAGAGAGAACCAATCAATTTTTTTTTTTTTAATTGAGTGGGTGTTTAAATCATTCCTAGTGTCTGAGTAGAAAATGGGAATTGAATGGGGGGGGAGTTGACATTGCATGAGATTATTGGGTAGAGAAAACTCAAACACCCTAAAGTGTTTGAATCATACCCTCCACCCTAAGGAAGACAATGTGACGAGTTTGGGAGAGGCATTTATAATCTCAGTCTCACGCACATTTGTAAAATTTGTAATTTTGTTATGTGTTAGATGTTGTTTTCATATAGTGCATGGTTAAAAAAATGTTTAAATGAAATCACGAAGGACGGTTAATTGAAAGTAAGTGGCCATACACGTTATTCAATCATACAGTTTCTCTTCTTGGTATCGTTGAAGATGCTCTTATGAAGCATGATTGCTTTTACTTTACACACGAGGTCTGAATAAACATCATTTGAACATTTGGGAGATAGGGTTTAACTGCTTTCTAATGTTATTCAACTCATTGTACGTTAACCTTGAATGAGTGGACGTTGAATGTTATTCTACCGAATGTTGTTGGATCGTCACTTCTTGTGTCACCTTTTGTGTTGAATCAAATTTATGACAACTTTATTGTAAACCTACTGATTGCACTAAATCTATTATTAAATTAACCTAGCTAGGGATAAGAAAATTAGTGTGTATGTCATAATTTGTGTCTAACATTTCATTTGTAACATGTGATTATGTCTATATAATCTTAATAAAGCACAACACAATTTTTTTAACTCCTGATCAAAACTAAAATTATAAATGATTACTTGTTTCTCATCTTTACAAACACTTCATGTTCTCAATATCATATATTAGACCATAAGGTATGGTTCCCCCTTCCCCCATGGCTACCTAGGCTCCACATCACCTTCTAGTCCACATCATCACTACTCCCCCATATGTGGTTTGTGCTGTGGTTCCCCCTTCATTCCCCTTTCCCGTTTCTTTTGTTTTTTTTTTAATACATAATCCAAACATTCACCTTCGGGACGATCGGGAATAGGCTACCGAAGGCACTGAAAACATATCGAGGGGGGGGGGGGGGGGGCGTTGTTCCCGATCGGGGACAAGGTCCACCTCACCCTCCCGATCTCCTCTCCCAAACCACACCCCCACGTCTTACTATCTTATACAATTGAGTACACTCATTACTTGTTGGTATCCCAAATATACTTTCTTAATTTTTATATATTTTTTACCCAAGAAAATTAGAATTATTAAAGATAAAAAATTAATAGATTAGCAATGGGCGAACCCAAAGACAGAGGAAATATAAATAAAATAGTTCAGTTAAACCGCTATATATGTTTTAGATAATCGTGTTGAGTATCACCTAATACCATACCAAAAAATTAAAACAACCAATCTTATTACTAGTCCCAAATGTTTCGAGTTTACACATCAGAGTATAATAGGATTGGTTTTTCATCTCTATTTGCATCCTTATTTTTTTTACACTCCAATTGCCATGTTATTGTTCCACACGTGAAACTAAGTCCCTACGGGTTTGTGTTTTCGTGACACGTGTCTTATGCTAATAATCTAACAATTTCATTTTTACATAATATATTGGTGTAAAAGATAAATCTGTTTTTTTATCATTGGATTACAAACATGACACATGAACAAATTGCACTAATGTTTTTAAATCGATCACACCCAACCATTTTCCACTAATCATTCTACATATTCATTAATTATACCTTAAATTTAACAACCCATATTTGCTTATTTATTTTAAAGGCCAGCAAAATATTATTTCAAAAACAACTGTGTGTTGATGTGTGTGTGGTGCTTGAAATATTAAGGGATGACTATGATTCAACGTACATAAACTTAACTCGGATATATAGGAAGAACAAAATTAACTTACATACCATTTACATTCAAAATTAAAAGAATACAACACTAAAATTTTCAAGAAATTAACATTGCAGCCACAATATGAGAAAACAATGCCTAAAAACTCATAATATACTAGATTATCATAAAACAACTTAACCCAATCCATAAACTCTTAATATTGTGAATTAACTTTCCTGCAGTTGTTGCGAATTTCACCTCTATTCCCCGTTAATGGCTTTATATCGCCCATTTTTATCATAGATTTTGCAAAATCTTCTAAGAACTCTTCGTGGTTCATATTGTATTTCGAAACAAGCTCAGCAGTTTCGCCACCATTAAACAATGCTTGATCAGAGTTTAAAAGCCCCTTTTTACTCACCAAATCAGTGAAGTATTTTACATCAAACGAGGTTGGTGTCGGGTCAAGTGGTGCGAGAGTTGAATCGCCCCCGACTTGTGGACAAATAGTCCGAAGATGGCTTGCAAACGCTGGATCTATGTTGGTATCACTGTAAATACGAGGCCTAAAGGTTCGACACTGCGCAAACCCTAGGGTGTGTGCACCCGAAAGCACAACTAAGTCCTCCTCATCGAGCCCTTGGTCCTCAAAGTTTTTTATTAGAGCGGGCAATTCCATGGACGGTGCCGGGATGTTAGCGTCAGCTGCGGTCCGGCTAGCCGTGGTTGAGTCTCTTCTTCCGAGCTTGACTTTCCATGATGGGCCACCAAGCTACATCCATACAATTTAACATTTAGCGTCATAAAATGCATCATCTTTCATGTTTTTAGTTTTTAGTTTCATCATAAACATGCATGCCAATGGTACCCCAATGGTCTACCCCAAGTTGAAACTATTAGAAACACCAAACACCTTTACATAAGTACACTATACCATAGGTACATATGTTAGACAAGTTTAAATTCTAGGTTTTGATTAACATGGTTTACTTACCGCAACTACAGAATCACGAGCAGCAACAGTTAAGATATCAGCACAAGACACCACAGGGCGACCACAAACTTTGTCAACCTCATCCTTGATTTTGTCGATAACCTCGAATCCTCGAGCTGAATTTGCATTGGGGCCTGCATTTTTCTCACTATCTATTGTTGATGTTTGGTCCAAAAGAATGGAAGCATCGCATCCCTACATGAAATAGAAAATAAACTTAAAAAACACATCCCTACATGTAATAGAAATTAAACTCAAAAAGACAACACCGACACTTTCCACTTGATTAAATGCTACATTGATACAAGATAACACTTCATTTTGCAACGTCACGTTCGAAAGTTTCTAATGGATCATAATTATAGAAAGACTTGTTGGTATAGTGATCATAAATTTAAAATTCTAAATTCGTTTTCTAGGTTTTGTTTATTAGTTCATAACTGAGGCGTTTCCATAGCAAAAGTATACCTTTGCAATAAACTGCCAAGCAACATGAATAACAAATGTGGAATCTCAAGTATAAATTGGTATGAATAAGTTACTTACATTAACAAAACAATCATGAAAATGAAGACGTAATATAGAAGCACCCATGCGACGTTCTTGTGCCAATGCATCCTCCACCACACGTTTGATGGTTGGGAGAGCTTCAGGGCACACTCGATCGTAATAACTTGGTGACAAACCCGAGTCTGAAGATGCGGTAGCAAAAGAAAAAAGAACAAAAGCAAAAATAGATATGTAGTTTCTTGTGTTCATCTTCTTCGTAATTGGCAAGCAAGTGTTTTTAGTTCAAATTCTTTGAATTGTATTATGTTGTTAAGTTCATATATGTTATTATTTATAAGGAAGACAAATGTAAAGGATGGTTAGTTTTAGAAATGTTCAAAGAAAAAAAACTATATATGCTTAGTATTGGTTTACTTGCACTAAACAATGTAGCAGACTTGGTTCATGATTCTAGAACGCGTACCATAAGATTTGAGTTCTTCAATTTTCAAATTATATTGTACTATTTTATGTTATGCTAACTAAATAGGTAGATGTCATAATCATTAGATACAGGATATGAAAAATATATATAGTTTGACTTGGCTAGAAATCCAAACATCATAGAGTTAGTCAATCTCATAAACAACGCATAAAATGTGTATTTTGGCTAATGATTTCAAAATGATATTAAAAAAGTAAAGAAATGGAGAATCGGTAAACAAATGCTTTGATTAATCATTTTAAAAAGTAATATAATTAGGATATTTAAGACTTGTATTTTAAGACTTGGTTGATAACCCAAAACTTAATTATACTTTTTGGTCATGATATTACATATTAAAATTATTTTATATACTTCTAGGTTTTATTATATATAGTGTTATGTGAGACACATTTAACACATATATATAACCTTAAAATTGAAATTACAAGACTTGGTTTACATTTTGGTTTTATTAATAGACTTTTAATTTTATTAACTTTTTCTTTAAATTTAATTTGTTAACATTTCATTTTAATATAAAATCTAGTAGTCATTGTCATTAGAACTACGATCACACAGGTTTGATTAAGAAGCGTGAATAACGACCTTAACAACTTGTAGACTTAAATGTATATACACTTTATATGACAAAACTTCACTTATCAATTGCCAAATGAATGGGTTTTAAAAGCCCAGAAGTTAAAAGTTAAGCTTGAGATCTTTAAGCAGTTCATAAAGCCCAATATGGCCAATGAGTCAGTAGAGGTGCGCAAAAAAAACCGTACCCGTAATCGGACTCGAGAAAAAATCCTGGAAGTCTGAAACAGGTTATTTTTGTACCCGGGTATTTTATACTTGAAACCGAACCCCGCTTTACACGTAAGGTATGGATAGGGTATACATTTTGAGCTCAATACTAGTACCCGGAACCATACCCGATTTATATCCGAAATACCCGGAACCAGTTGTACTCTATACCCAACACCGGTTTTTTTAACACTCGATAGAATACCCGAACTTTTAAAGTATATTTTTTACTTACTTTACAACTTTTATATTTAAGCTTTGAGTTAATTGCCCGGATAGTCCCTGTGGTTTCTCATTATTTCACCTTTAGTACCCAACTTTTTAAAATTACATGTTGAGTTAAATGCCATTTTAGTCCCTGTGGTTTGGGTCATTTTGCCAGTTTAGTCAAAATGTTTCATTTTTAACCTGAGTCCAAAAAGGTTTCACAGTTGCCATTTTAGTCCACTAGATTAACTTCATCCATTTTTTCTGTTAAAATGACCAAATTGGCCTTCTCGTTAACAGAAAAAATGGATGAAGTTAACCAAGTGGACTAAAATGGCAACTGTGAAACCTTTTTGGACTCACAGGTTAAAAATGAAACCTTTGGACTAAACTGGCAAAATGATCCAAACCACAGGGACTAAAATGGCATTTAACTCTTACATGTTTGCTTCCTATGGTTTGAGTAGTTGTTACTTCGGTAGTCCTTTTACTAGAGGAACGTTAACTTAGGCCTGGTCTATTCGCACACGGCCTTTGTCTTTTTGCACACTCGAAGCGCCCCGCTTTGGCCATAGCGGGGCGCTTTGGCCAAGGTCAACAGACAAGGACTGACTTTGTCAAAATCAAACATATAACTTGAACCAACCGCCCCAGCAACATGATCACAACCGCCCAAATCAAATCAAAATCAAACATATAACTTGAACCAAAACAATAAACGAAGTTCGATCGTACCTAATAGCGGTTGAAATCCGGAAAAAGACGATCTTCGCACTAGTGTGTGTAATCGCACCGTAGTGTGTGTGTTTTGTTTGAGGGTGAAATGGGGGAGAAGGCTGCCCCGCTTCAGGTATAACGAAGGGCCAAAGCGCCCCGCTATGGCCAAAGCGGGGCGCTTCGGGGCCAAAACGCTGCGTTATGACCTAAGCGGGGCGCTTCGGCCCTTTTTTTAAATTTTTAAAATTGTTTTTTATTCACAAACGCGTCGATAATAGTCTAAATTTTACGTTTTTTCCATTATACATCATTTTTTAAAATATATGGACTATACTGCAAGTTCCGGATCAAATCGGTTACGTGTGATGTCTTATTCCGTTATATCGTATCATTTTGGTTTGAAAGCACAAGTACTCCTGTGAGAGGTGTTATGTGTACCAGCCGCCTACCGCACATGAACATGACGTATTTTTTCATTAATTGTAGTATTATGATGTATATGGTCATTTTGGGTCGTACAAGTGCGTATTGAATCTGATTGGGTCGTGTCGGTGACATTCGGTTTTTAACGTGATGTAACGCATATATTGAACAAACACAAACGTGATTATTATTAAACACATTTAACCTACATCGTGAACATATGGGGTTACATTAAGGTCTGGGGCACGATACGTAAGCATTTCGTACGCGTTGATCTGATCCCTGTATAATGTGTGCCAGGCTGCTGCGCGCTCTGTTCTGTGTGCTGTCCAGAGTGGGTTTGGGGGAGGCATTGGATAACAACCTCCAAGATCTACATGTATGAAATGCCCATGGTCGACGAACACAACCGCAACCACCAGGTGAGGTTCCTCAGCTTCGTTTGGCCCCCCCAGCAGAGGGAAAATTGTACAGCTCCCACGCATGTCGAAGGTGTGAACAATCACACCGTATCGTTGGGCAATAAGAAACCCCGTCTCAGGCATCGTCATGTAATTTTCGATATCTGCTCGTCCCACCCCCTTGAAATTGATCCGTCTAAGCAGCGCATCATAATGTCCTATGTTTTCCGGATCGAAAAACTGCCTCCAAAGCGATTTGTTCGTACGTAACTCCTTTATAAGTTGTTTCCGGATCATCAAATATGAATTTTGTTTCACTCCTAACCCAACAGCCACCGATCGAAACCCACAATGACCATCTGGTTTCACGTCCTTTATTCTAACGATGTATGGATGGATCACTTCGGGAATCTGAGATGCGTAGTTGCGGATCGCTATATCCGTCTTAGGACCGAGCTTGATCATCGGGAAATCAGGGTGCAGGTTGATCGGTTTGGTATTCTTTTGTCTTCTAGAATCTTCGAGTGATATGTACGAGCTGTGACGGGGAAGATCATCTGAGGCCTCGACCCAAGTTTCTTCCGACGGAATGTACGAGCTTTTTCTAGCGGCTTCAACCTTTCTTTCTTCCTGTGTTTTCAATGTTGGGCGACCACGAGTTTTCTTCAGAACAGCAGGAGGTTTTTTGTTATTGTTCCCTGGATTGAGGATTTGCTGAAACTTTTCAAAGAAGCTCCTTTTCACTTGAGGGGGTGTTGGATCGATCTTTTGTTTCAATTTTTCAAATTCCGCGTCTACATCGATATCCTCTATGTTTTTCTTTGCAGGCTTGAAGTTAAGCTTCTTCCAGAACACGTCTATGTGTGTGATCCGGAGTTGCTGACCTGTGGATGAAAACAAATTAGGTGGCAGAATCATAACGAGAAAGGTCAAAGATATTAATTACCTTTGTTTTCCAACTTTTCCAAATGACGGGCACATGGCAAACCACAGCTGGTAAAAAGTTGGCAACCACAGCTTGCACCGTAGGCTCTCAACCCGTCTTCCTTACGTTTTAGTTCCCTACTCAAAAGCGCAATCGCATATATTGAAACCTTTCTGAGAATATATGCAAGCATGGGCTGCTTCTTGTGGTGCGTCATCACTTTTCGGAGGCTTGTTTCAAAGCTTGTACTAATCTCGGTGTATTGTCTATCAACAACATGATCAACATACAGTACAAGTTTATCCAGTGTGTTGCGATGAATTGGAAAGTGACTTTTTAGTGTTGCATGCATGCCCTCAACCCTGTTGGTCGTAGTTTGGTGAAAGTTGATAGTTTTGTTAATCCAGCATGATACAAACTTTTCACGGTACGGATCCAACCAGGATTTCTTCATATAATCAAAAACCTCTAAAATTAAAAAAAACGTAAATAGTCAGTTTTTGTTATTATATAAAATTTGAACATAATTATGTAAGAAATACCTACGTTCACGGTCATCTTCTTTCAGCTGTGCTTCAAGGTTTTCCAAGTTATACCTGTATATTTCCTCGGTCGTAGACTCGCACAATAACCAAAAACTACGTACGAATTCTTTCCAATCCTTGTCAGAGAATTTCTTCTTGCTGTTCTTATTAATATTTTGTTGAATATGGAACCGACAAAGATACTTATGCGCTTTTGGAAAAACTTGTTCACACGCGTTCATCAGCGCAAAATCCCTGTCTGTTAAAATCACGCGCGGTTCCATACATCCTACCAGCATAGACTTGATCCTTTGCAACACCCATAGGTAGTTCTCTGACTTCTCAGCGGAAATTACCGCACAAGCAGCCGTAAACGATTTGTTTGTCGACGTCATGCCTACGACCTGAACAAATGGCAGGTTGTACATGTTCGTTTTGTAGGTGGCGTCAATAATTAGCACATGCGGGAAGGCACACCACATATTGAATGATCTTTCGTGAACAAAGAAGACATCTTCAACTTCGTTTGATATCTCATTCGTGCGCATGTAATAAGTGTAATTTTTTTCGAGAAGAATGCTTTCAAGTTTTTGCATCGGAGACTTACCGACATTTTTTTCGGCGTTGATCTTCTGAACAGCGTTGTGTATATCTTTCGGAATAAGCTTTCTAGCCGGATTGTTTTTTGTCAGCGTTCGCCAGATACTTTGGTTGGGAATGTCTTGCTCTGCCAGCTCCTTAACCAGTTTTGTATCCTCCGAAGAAAGCCTTCTCGCATACGCGTGACCCTCTAAGTTTTCAATAGGAGTGTGGTTATGCTTCGCCTTCGTCACCTCGATCCTCCAAACACTTCCGGATGATTCCGAAAACCCGATCATCTCAAACGGGCAGCCTATTTTCTTGCTACCCGTTTTCCTCTGTGTAGCTATACTCTTATGCTCCCCACCAAAAGTACATTGAAACCAAATCTTGTAATTCTCTCCTCTTTTATTCGACCTCTTAGTCACAATGAGGTAACCGTTGTCTTTTGCCGTGTCTTGTACCCAACACACCAACTCTTTACGTGACGAAAAGGTCTGCGTCGTATCAAACGAAAACGTAACCGGGTAACAGCCTTCCTCGTCAACAGACACATCCCCCGGCTCACCATCGTCACCGAGGTCCGAATATACTTGATGTTCAAAGTTGTGCTTGCCACCGTAACCGAAATTCGAATAACCTTGTAAGCTCTGTTGACAACCGTAACTGTCGTTTGGACCACACTTCTGCTGTACAAAGCTGTACTCGCCACCGTAACCGAAATTCGAATAACCTTGTTGTGCGTAAGGGTCCTCCACAGGGGTATTCAAATCCAGCGTCACCGTGTTATCACGATAATGAATGCCAGATACAACCTCTGCCTCCCTCAAGTTGGACGAGACCGGTTTCTCATACGAGTCAGAAATAGCGGTCCCCTCGTAAGAATCAGGAACAACTGTCTCGTCAGAATATTGACCGAAAATATAGTTGTTTAACCACGACATCGTTTTTTCAAGAGATGTAACTAATACAGCAAAACCGCGCGTTATTTTGAAGAAACACAACGGATGGGGAATAAAGGCAATACAGACCTTTGATCTGAAATGAAGGAAAATGTATATCGAAGTGTTTGTGTATGATCGAAATGTCTGTCTCGGAGGTTGCTTTTAAAAGGGGCAAAAGGGTGAAATTTGGGGTCGAAGCGCCGCGCTATGGCCAAAGCGCGGCGCTTAGGGTTAACGACAAAACATCATAATCAACTTTATGTCTGTCAAACAGTATCGAATGTTTCAAACGTCAATCGAAGCACGTTTTGTCGATCGAAGCGCCGCGCTTTGGCCATAGCGCGGCGCTTTGGGGTGTGAAAATAATTTTGGGCGTGTGCAGCTAGCATGACCCTTAACTTATCAAGTTAAATCAATATGAATTGACTAAACTACCCTTCTAAATAAAAAACAAAAAGAAATGGGTCCCACTTCACCTAATCGTTGTTAACTCATACCCCACCCCTTACCTTTTCTTCTCTGATACATCCTCAAGAGATCCTGGCCGCGCCTCACTAACAACAGCACCTGTAACAACTTCCAGTATTGATACGGAGGTTGGGAACGGTTACCCAATGGCCGTCACCGTCTATGTGCAGTCGGAATTAACAGTGTATGACTGATTTCTCCGTCGTCGATGTCGATCTTGAATCAAATGTTCCATTGAAGTCGTATTGGCCCAAATTGGTTAGTTAGTTAGTTAGTTGAACAATTTCCCAATTCTCAATTCCTAAAGATTCTTACATTTAAGTTAAGTTTGGTAGGTTTTATCTTTACATTTCTTGTTACATACTGATATTGTGATTTGGGTATTCAAGATCTGCAATTTTATGAAACACCCTTCACTTTTATTTTATAAACTTGAACCCATGAACAATTACAGTGCATTAATCTGAATATATATGTTACGACTTACAATCACTGTAATAAGACAAGTTTTGACTTTTAAGGTCAATCATTTTAGTTCTAAAACTGAAATTGATACATATTTGTTCAGATCTTGAGATACACAATATTAGTTTTTTTTTTTTGAACGGCTAACAAACTCAATCCCGAGCACTCTCGGGGCACCCACTGGACAAACGGAGTACTCCGAGAGTAACCCGAGTCCACCACCAATTCCGGGGAAAACCCGGTAACCCACCCGCCCGTAGGCACGACGGTGAAATTACCGGTAAAACCGGTTTGGCTCAAGGATCCAACCCAGGTTTCCCTGGGTCTCCTATCATTGCCCACCAGTGCCTCACTCTGCACCAAGTGGGAGTCGAACCTGCATCTCACAAGAGAAATGCAAGCCCTCCACCACTTGATCTAGAGATCATTGACGATACACAATATTAGTATGAGAAACTTTAAAATGGAGTATCATATTAAAGAAAGAAAGTAATCAGGATGCAGTTGGATTGTAAAAATTGACAAATTTGACTGAAAAAGTCAAAATTCATCTTGTAATTTGGAACAGACGAATGCTTGTTGACTAGATTAATGTTAGTTTTATAGAATTCTCTACTGACTTTTTGGTGTTAATGTAGTAAAACATGCCTAACATTGACGATTTCACGGATTAAATTGCTTCAGAACAAGAGAGACACTCGACTGAAGCTAGTTTATTTTAGAGTTAATTACATAGTTAGTCCATGTGGTTTGCACAAATAACATACTTAGGTACTAATAGTTTAAAATCACATTCTAGGGTATTAACTTTTCATTTTGTAACGTTTGGAGGTATTAACGTTATTTGTAGGTTTAAAATCACATTCTATTAGTACCTAAATATGTTATTTTTCGCAAACCACAGTGACTAACTATGTTAATACCCTAGAAGTTAATACCTCCAAACGTTACAAAATGAAAAGTTAATACCCTAGAATGTGATTTTAAACTATTAGTACCTAAGTATATTATTTTGTGCAAACCACATGGACTAACTATGTAATTAACTCTTTATTTTACTTTTCATTTATTAATGCTATTAGAGATGTGCTTGCACTTGATGTAACTGGTATAATTTGATTTTTTAGATAATTGAGAAACTTTCGGTATATACTCCCTCTGGTGAGGTGAAACTCAATGTGTTGAAAGAAATTGCCCAAGAGTAGAATATGGTACAGAAAAAAGTTGTAATCGCCGGAGAAGGGTTACCCAACGGCCGGAGCACGGCGGTTGGGAACGTGATGATGACGATTGCGAATTGATACAGGTTATGCTTCATATTTGTTCACGTGGTGGTGATGGCTGGGAATGGTGGTGACGACTAGGAATGGTGATGGTTACGGTGGAGGAGGGTGGCAGAATTGTTGCAGGGGTGCCGTGGTGGTGGTGGGCATGGACCCCACTCCTTTTATTATTGTCAATGTTTAAATTATTGTTCTCATTACTAAAGGTAATTTAGTCTTTTTACATGGACTTAACTAAATAAACTAACAGTCCTCTACTCAGGGGACTATCGGAGTAACAAACTATCAAACCATAGGAAGCAAACATGTAATTTTAAAAAGTTTGGGACTAAAGGTGAAAAAACGACAAACCCATGGACTATCCGGGCAATTAACTCTTAAGCTTTTAAAAAATGCATATTACAAAACAAATAATATGTATTTAAGTAAATTATGTTATTGTAATTACTTTACATATTTTTACAAATTACAAACCAAAATTAATTTTAAACGAATTTATTTTTATGTAAAATAATAAGAATAAAAAGCTTATATTTTTAAACCGGGTATTAATACCCATATATCCAAACCTGATCATACCCTTCTCGGGTGCATAGGATATGGTTATTCTCCTCCATACTCTACCCAAACTCTACCTAGTTTCTCTCAATACCCGATATCACTTGATTAAATAAGTTTACTAGTTTGATCCGTATCTTGCTATCCGTTTGTCCACAATCGATATCACTTTAAAATAGACTTTGTAAATTATAAAACATCAAAATGGTAGTGTTTTGAAAGGTGTCAAAACTAATCGGATCATGTTGACTTAAAACACGCTTTTGGTCAACTCACATCCCATTCGAAACTCTTTTATGGGTGTTGGAGACAATTGATGGAAACTTTTGGTCCATTAAGCTCTTTAAAATTTTAATCACAACAAGATTTAACCTATTAATCGGTTCTATACATAAAACCATAATAAGCTTACCAAAGTACACATGTACTTAAATGATACTTCAACTTACTCTTAAGATAACCTAACAAGACAGACGAGTCGGATTGAGTAACAGGTCAAAACGAGTTTGACCAAAACGAATTCGGGTTAAAATGTGCCACTAAAACCATTATTCAAAGCTTTGTTGAATGCGACTAACAAACCCAAGCTCGCAAGCTACTTCGAAAATATACAAAAATTAGCTGAATGGCATTCCATGTAAGATTCCATTCAGGGATCCTGCTGCTGCTGTTCTCTGATTGCGGCCCAAAGGAGTGACGATAAGGAGGCGTCGAGCTAAATGAAGCAGATCACCTAGCGGGCTCCGAATAGATCCTCCGGTCTTCTTGAGGACCGGTACTCATAGTAGTAGAAGGAGTTCGCCGGTGTGAAGGCCCGGCCTCGTGATCGTTGGGGGCATGGATTGGCCCCTTGCCTCGTCCTCCTCTTCGGAATCTCGGTGGCATATTTCCTGTCAAAACAATTGAAAGAAACAACAAAAACAATAAAGGACAAATTAAAACAAATTAGGAATCGTCCTAAGTTCTTTGTCTAGACTCGAAAATTTAGGAATGTGCAACTGTGTAAGTTAGATTAAACACAAAAGGCTAGTGTTTAATTCACTCAGTGTTGGCTCTGATACCAACCTGTCACACCCCGATATTTCCACGTATTACCGGTGGGCCCGGTGGGGAGTATCGTGACGTAGTTGATATCATCATTGTCAAAGAACACAATATATAAATGCACAGCGGAAGCAAAAGATAATAATCACATCACAAACCGAATAAATAGTAATATCAAAGTATCACAACGGTTTGTAAAGGATCCACAGGCTGATCAAAAGATAAATAAGATCATTGTTCAACAGACTTTAACATCTAGAGCTTGCAAGACTTGATTATTGATGCCTGGAGTAGCCAACCTATTTCGTATAGTACCTGCACTTAACCTTTTTGGAAAAATACGTCAGTTTACACTGGTAAATACAATTAACCGACTCATTTTGAAAAGAGTTTAAGAAAAATGTATCGAATGCACAAGGCACAAATAATCTTTTATAACTTGGGATAATTATTTAAAAATAAACTTGTATACAGTTTTACATGTTTGTCGTCCATTTAGGACCCGGTTAGAAGAGCCGGTTTAATAAGATTAATAGACACACCACATGGTATAATACCCACAAGATGATACCCTTCTTGTGGACTACCTTTTTACCTACGCAACTGTTAGGTGTATGCCTACACCCCGTGCTTAAGTCGTGGCCATTTCAAATGAATGAGCCGAGGATATCCAGGACACGGTCATTAACCCCCCAAAGGTATTGCATCAAACAAGACAGAATAAAACGGGTTATGCATCTTTTTAATCAATATTTGATTGTACGACTTCATACCCGACCAAGCGGTATTATAATACCGTACCACAAGCCCGTATAGGGAAAATAAGTTAAAAGTATTTACCTGAGCAAAGTAAAAATCACAATCAGCAAGTGCACGTAGCTTTTACTGGGCTCCTAATCTGGAACGAAGGTTTTAATTAACCTATTAGATTCCTAACGGGTCTTTCTTAAGTTTAAACTTAGACCGGTTAGTTTTAACGAAGGTATACGGTTCAAAACGCAAGATTACGCGAAGACCGGATTAGAATGTGTTTTAGTCCCGAAAAGTTTGAAGACTTGTATAATATGGGTAAACTAAACACATTCTGGATTTTGAGGTGAAAATGATAAGGTTTGACCCGTTTCGGTTAATTTATGCAAACTAGTTACATAAACAGAACCGGACGCGAATAACGCATAACGGGTAACCAAATGAGTCATGAACAAGTTTTCTAAGTTAATATGCTTTAAATATGTTGTGATATCAGTAGGATACCTTCCATTATGCCCAAAACGAGTTTAATCTCAAATTAAGCCCCGTAGGGGTATTTTGATCATTTTAAAGATTATAAAAGAGATTAAATATAACTCTGATGTTCGGGTCTGAAATAATCAGTAAAATTACTTATTTTAATAAGTTATATCAGTTGGAGATAAGTCTTATATGATAAGAATGGTTTTAACCCATATTACGCATTTAAAACGCGTAAAAAGTCGTTTTAAGCGACTTCCGGATTATAATAGGAAATCTGAATTTCCGGATCAGTTTATAAGTTCAAATTACTTCATTTATCATATAAAATTTGTAGTCAAAGGTTTGGTGTCTAAATGTTATGTAAAACTCATTTTATAAGCAAAAAGGGTATAATCGGTATTTACCGAATCAAGGCAATAACCTTAGGTTATGATCAGTTTAAAAATAATTAAAAAACTTCAAAAATCCCAAAATATTATATTACATCAGTGGGTAAAAGGTTTGGTGTCAAAAATTTGGTTTAGATAGGCTTTATGCTAATTACGCCGTTTAATTAATAAAAAGCTTTCTAATTACGCTATTGAGCATAACTCCTAATCTAGACCTCAAACCGATGTGAAAATTTAGGGACATGTGTATAAATCAGTAACAAAGATTTTTGTCCTCTCACATTTCCAAAATTCTCGTTTTAAGGTCAAATGGGCATTATGGTCAACATTAAGCAATTAACGGAAACGTGTAAATGAATCGGACAATCAACGAGCCAATCACAGAGGGTTATACTATCACATAACCTGGTCCTAATGAAGCTCTAAGGAATTTCTAAATCATGCTACTACGGGTCAGAACTGAAAGTCAAAGCATAAGTCAAATTATGCGACTTTCGGTTCCGAACCGGTCCTAAACTGAAAATTGTCGGGTCGGACATGCTTAGACATGTTCTTGCATTGATCACCAAGTTATATAAGTGGTAAAACAGGTTACACGTCTCCTACATTGCTAATTGTGCGTTAATTTGAAAATTACGTTTCTGTTGACTTTTTCGGATTAAGTTTGACCCGACATTCGACCTAGTTAAAGCGGGAATCAGAGGGTACCCTTTTAAGGGTTCATTGCCCACATAAATACCATCTCATAACTACTTTCAATTTGGCTAAACATCAGACCATTAGTGATTAATCAATAAGTCAAACCTTAATTACGACGGTTTGACTTTAAGCTAATTAACTAAGTAAAACACGATTAAGGAAGGTTAAGGAAGCTTACCAAGGTCCTATGCATGACTAGTGATGCTTAGGGAAGGCTCTTGTGCTCCAGAAATGATCAGAAGTGAAGGTATGAATGAATGATCAAAGTTTGCAACAATGTGGGTCTTTATATAGTGATCTTGATTGATCAAGATGATGCCAAACAACTCTAGGATTGATCCCTGATCAATTACAAGTGTCCCTAAGCCTAAAAACTAGTTTGTGCCGCACATGGTATTGAAAACTAGCAATGTAAGTCGGTTAAACTTGTTATAACAGGCACCTGTGAAGTTTCTGATGCTGGCGAAGCCTTACGGACCGTAAGCCTTAGGCTTTGCGGTCCGTAACCGATGACCAGAAGACAAAAATTTGTAAATTATTAGGCTTTGATCATGCAACCTTTATGTCTTCGAGTCTTATGCCTTTAATATTGGTACGGGACCACTTGATCATGCCTGAACAGTTATGACCACCTTGCCATGTTTTAAATTGTCTTGGATTCTATTGAAAGGGTCATGAATAAAGGTTTGTCGTATACAATCTCATAGGATCCCATCTTTGCAATTTGAATCAATTATTACTAGTATTAACCGGATTTGAATATATATCAGATGTTTATAAAACAGGTTAAGGCTTGGGATTTACAAATAGGTCGTTCAGAGGTATAAATTACATGTCGACACTTTTAAACCCTAGCATATACATTTCGACTCAATCCGGATTTATAACACGTTTACCTTTCATGACACGTGTCTTTATTTCATTGGACATGAAATTACGAGGTGTTACATTAGGGTTAATCACCGTAAGTGTAACTTATTCGGGGTGGGGGTGAATGATAGTGAGGTGTCTCGGCTTGCCCTGGTTCTTATCTGTGAAGCCGGTTCGCTCCCCTTCGACTATTTGGGCATCCCGATCGGTGTGAATATGAAAAGGGCTCGGTATTGGCAACCTATTGTCGTTTGCGGGGAGGTTGACTTTGGCGAAATCGGTTTTGGGTAGCTTATCCTCATACTTTCTCTCCATTTTCTCCGCCCCCAAGGTAATTTTAAATAAGCTTGAAAAGATTCGTCGGGATTTTATTTGGGGCAAAACTAGAATGGGTCATAAAATTCGTTGGGTTAAATGGAATTTGTTGGTTAAGTCTGTGACAACCCTCACCAAACCAGGTATCCGTACGAATTAATTAATATTTAATTAATGCTTAATTATTGTGTTTGCTTACAACTGTGGTTAAACTGCTACTTGAATGCTGATACATACACATACATGCATCATACTTTATTGCTGTCACTCCATTATTTACGCAAGAACTATAGTGACAAACTTGATGCATAAAAGCACAGTAGCACAAAGAACGGATAACCCAGTAAACATGCTGACATAACCAGCATCAGACAGGCACTGTCTCTGAGACCAGTATGAGCCAGGAATAGATTACTACACTCGTAGGGAGTGTAGGGAGGTGAGGATTGTAGAACTGCGTCACTAGGTGATAGTTATAGTGACCGGATGTGCCTAAAACATGCTCTAATTACAAAATCCTGCACTTTAATGCAAAAATTCAACATTTAAATTAACTAGTAAAGTGCAAAAACATGGGAAAATAATACTAGACACTTTCCAAAGTGTCAGGAGTTCATTGTGTCACTAAAACAAATATTAACGACACTTTAAATGCTTAATTAGCACTTTAACGGATTAATATCCAACCGAACAACCGGACTTTACCCGAAACATAAAAATGTTGTCTATGACATTGTTTTTTCCTTTTCTGAGCCAGTTAGGGTCCCCGAATACCCTAACACCCGTTACAAAACACTACACACTATTACTCTAATTTAATCTCATAACTAACTTAACTAGATCACTTAACTAGTTGAAATCCAACTAATTACCCCACCCCCCTTGACCGATCGGTCCTCATGAGGGGACACACTCTTACAAATGTTGATTATTTTAATCAAGATGTCTAATATCTCCATAACATATTGCTTAGTGGACAATACACTCAAATTGGACTACAAGTATGTATGAAGGATAAGCTCTACATTTACACCAACACTTAACAAAATCTCATCTCTCTTTCCCTCTTTGATATCCTCGGCCGAACACAACCATACCCACCTCACCATCATTCAATCTTGATCTTGCAATTCCACATACATATCAAAGTGCTAGAGTTCATACGAGGAGACCCGGTGCTTACGGAATCACAAGGACCTCTCTACATCGCTATTAACCACCTTGTTTTTGCCTAGATTCTTCCCTAGCCTTGTGCTAGTTGTAAGTGATTCTAAACACTCTCTTGATCTTGTTTAAAGTGGTTAATAAGAAGTTTAACGGATAAAATTCATGAACATGCGAAAACAAAACTAAAAGTCTTGCTAGAAAGATGAACATGGTGGTTAAAGGGTAAATAATGGTGTAAAACTCATGAATCTTGTTTAGTAATGATTATTTTATGTTGTTGGATGCTAGTAGTGGAACGGATCGTCATCTAACCACGCTAGGTCATGTTCATGGAACATGAACTAGCAAGATGTTTAGTGTAAAAGTTACTAGATGATGAACCCTTTCATACATGAACATGAACTTGTGTAAAAATAGTTTTTCTTGTAAAATGGAGTTTTAAACTTGTAGATCTAAAGATCTACAAGTGGTATTTTCGAAGAACCAAGTGTAAGATGCAAATCATGTTTAAAGCCGGATCTTTCATGAAATAAAAGCATTATGTGAACAAACAAGTGTGTAAACACTTGTGTAACAAAGGTTTTAACAAAGAAATATTTTCGTAATTCTTGACTAAGAAGTTGTAAAGTTACATGTTCTTTGAAAATAAAGATTTCAAGAAACCGACTTTATTTTTAAAGATAGAAAGATCTACTAAAAATGTTAGAAGATTACTACGTATTTTCACACAACTTACATGTTCATGTGTTTGCGATTTATACTTGTTTTGACTAGTGTAATATTTGAATATTGTTTTATTGATGATTGGAAAATAGTTGATTGAATTTTGAAAAGAAAATGATACGCTTGTAAGCGTGGCCACCTCCAGTTACAGAGGAAACTCTGGCGAAATTTTTCCAGAAAATAACACTTAGAATATTTTGTGACAAGTGTTATGAATATATTTTTGACTTGTTTTCCAAACAAACTTCGCCATGATTTTTATTATAGAATAACCAAGTATTCGGAGGTGGATTTTTGTAAATAAAACTTGTTAAATATATATTGAGAATATATATTTCCTAGTAAAACGCTTACGTAATTTTATGATTATTTTGTGAACTATATATTATTTTTAGAGTAAAAATAATATAACTAGAATACACTGTGAAAGTAACGACTCCAAAATAATACCAACGCTATCACAAATAAATGTCTAAGTTACACCGGTATTATTATTACCACACGAACTTTAAACGTAACTTATGTATTTTTTTGGAAAAATACTCTTAAATGCGTATTTTGATAAAAGTGTTATTTTGGAAATTGTAAGGTATAAAATATAATATTTTTGGGAAAAATATGTATATTTTGGTGATAAAATATTTTAGACGAATGAATAAAATATATTTTATTAAGTGAGACTTAATAATATATTTTTGGAATTACAAAAACGCACATGTATTAAAACCCCCATCCTTGGGAAGGAATATAACTATAAATAATTATGAGGTGTAAACACGAAATAGTTGCCTAACTATTTCCCGAAAACGTTAAACCATAAGCCAAGGCACGGCCATCCGTCTAATAGAAGTTAGTACGTGTAGGTCGTCGCGCAGCAGGTTACTTTGGGAGATACTATTTCGAGACGCACTTTAGTGAGTTCATGTCCCCCCTTTCACTTAACTGTTTTCAGTTTTTATACTTCGGGGGTGAAATACATGTTACGATTATTACGAACTTGTACTTACATGGTATGGTTAGCGTAAGGAGGGTTACTACTTAGATCATGTGAGTGGGTAGGCGGGAACTGGAGGCCATTAATCCTCATGGTAGGACCGAGGGTCTTTAGCGGTAGATCTATCTGGGTGTAGCGAGCCCATCCCCAGGCCCAATAGTACGGACCTCGGGGTGACTTGGTACCCGACGCAAAAATATGCTAGGTTTGAGTCTTCCTACATCACTTCACACATATCAATGGCCTTGCAAACCATTGGTGATCTCTTTATTTCCTTATTTGCTACATACCAGAGATTTTATACTTACAATGGTTTTACAAACTCACTTTCACATGAACTCGCTCAACTTTATGTTGACTTTTCAACTTACATGTATTTCAGGGAATTAGGGATCTGGCAAAGTATGCTACGTTTTCACGCTGCGTAAGAGTTATGAGGTCATCTACGTTTAGGGATTGTGAGTTTTACCTGGACGAGTCGCAAGTCTTAAACGGTGTTTATTTTATGGTTGTGGTTATGTCGTATGAACAATGTTTTTATTTTGTTGGGTTGTAACTCGTTGCATGTGTCAACTTTAAACAATGTTGTCATAATTTACTTTTCGAACATAAATCAACGGATGATCTTCATGGTTTTATTTCATATAGCTTTGTTGTGATTAAGCTATGGTATTAAGAAGTCACACCATAATAAACCCACGCTTCCGCAAAGCCAGGGTGTGACAGCTTGGTATCAGAGCCTTGATCATAGCGAACTAGGATTCCTTCTCGAGTCTAGACTATGATCACTAGGGCTCTCACGAAAACATTTTTACACTGCATACACTACGTCCAGATCCAGAGTGCAAAATATTTTTAAAAGTTATGGCTCAGTCTAAGAGGCTGAGGGAGTAGTCTAGTGGGACTAGGAGGCTCAGTCTGAGAGGCTGAGGGAGTAGTCTAGTGGGACTAGGAGGCTCAGTCTGAGAGGCTGAGAGAGTAGTCTAGTGGGACTAGGAGGCTTAGTCTGAGAGGCTGAGGGAGTGGTCTAGTGGGACTAGGAGGCTCAGTCTGAGAGGCTGGGAGGTTAATCTAGTGGGACTAGGAGATTCAGTCTGAGAGGCTGGGAGGATAATCTAGTGGGACTAGGAGGATCAGTCTCAGAGGCTGGGAGGTTAGACTAGTGGGACTAGGAGAATTACTTGATTGCTTATTGGTGACTAACATGTTTGTTTGATTATATGATTGATTGTTTGTACGTGTGTGTGTTTGTGTTACAGACATCATGCCTTCTTCATCAGACACTGGAGTTTCCGATACTCTGGACCCTATGGCGATAGTATCAGACGACATAGTTTCATCGGAGCACGAGGTGTACACTTCCGATACTACCAGCACCGATGATGACGACTTTCAGCCCTTTGCGCTGCCTGACTTCGTAGTGTAACACTTCGAAAATTCACGTCCTGTAATGTGTTGACACGTGTCTTATGTTTAAAAGTGTGAAAGAACATTATAGAAGGACTAAAGTTGACAAACATGGAAAGGATGTGAATATACGAGTTCTAAATGTCAACAGTGAATAAATATATTGTACATTAACCTTACATGATGATTATATCATCAAACAAATAAATCATGGATCATGCGAAGCTAAAAGTGAGGAATTACAAACTACAGGGGCTAAATGTGTCAACATGTTTAAGTTATACCTCTGAGTGACCTTTTGACAAACCCGAAGCTTTGTAACTGTTAATTATGCTCACTAGAAAGCACGATATAAATTTCGTAAAGTTTCGTTATCGTATGAGAAAGTTATGATCAAATTCGTGTGCGAAGGGTTAAAGCGTAAACGTTGAAAGTTAGGACTTTTCGGGTAACAATAAGGTTAACCGGGGACTTAACAAAGTGGGTATATGTTTTAAAGCCCTTACAAATCGATTATGAGGGTTCATAATGCAGGAAACAAGTGTCTAAACGGATTTTGAAGAGCCAAGGATCAAATAGCAAAAAATCAAAAATGCAGATTTTCTGCAGAAGGCCGTCGCGCCATGCGAGGAGCCCTCGCGCCACGCGAGGGACTCCCAGTTCTGAAATTCTTGGCTGTTGTCTGCCATAGCCTTTATGCGCGACTTTAACCAAATTTCCTCATCTCTCTTGGCCCCTAGGCACCCCCTAAACACTTAGGGACATGTGTTGATGGTTTATGGTCAGTTGTAGCTTGAGTTGTCAACAATTTGTGGTGTTTAATTCACTATAAAAGGCCACCTTGTTGCAACAAGTCCCTCACACCTTCATCTGCATTTTCTGATCATTCCTGGAGCTCAAGCATGCTCTCAAGTGATCACATTTCGTGCATAGGACCTTTGTAAGTACACTTGACCTTTCTTAGTTAAGTTTTTGCTTAGTATTAGCTTAAAAGTCAAACCGTCGTAATTAACGGTTGACTTTAAGATTAGTCACTAATGGTCCAGTGATTAGTCGAATCAAAAGTAGTTATAAGTTGGTAATTATGTGGGTAATAAAACCTCAAAAGGGTTCCCCCTGATTCCCACTCTAACTATGTCTAATGTCGGGTCAAACGTGTTAATAAAAAGTCAACAGAATGTTTAAATTACAATTTATGCATGATTAGCAATGTAGAACACATATAACCTGTTTGATCATTAATATAACTTGGCAATGAATGTAGAAACATGTCTAAACATGTTCAACCCGACAATTTCCTGTTTAGACCCGGTTCGGAACCGAAAGTCGCATAGTTTGACTTATACTTTGACTTTCAGTTCTGACCCGTTTAGGCATGATTTAGAAATGTCTTAGAGCTTAATTTGGACCAGGTAACATGCTAGTATAACCCTCTGTGATTATACACCATGGTTCATTAGTTAACCAATTAATTCGCATGATTCCGTTAATTGCTCATATGTTGACCATTATGCCCTTTTCACTTTAAAACGTGATTTTTGGAAATGTAAAAGAGTAGAAACTTTAATTACTGATATACAAACTTGTATGCAAAGTTTGACATCAGTTTGAGTTGTAGATTAAGAGTTATGCTCGTTAGCGTAAAATGAAAGCTTTATGTTAATTAAACGGCGTAATTAGCGTATAGCCTAGTTAAGCCTACTTTTTGATACCAAACTTATTACCCACTGATGTAATATATTATTTTGGGATTTTTAAAGATTTTTAATTAATTTTAGGCTGAGCATAACTCATAGTCGTAGGCTTAATCCGGTAAATGTCGGTTTTGCCCTTACGGGCCATAAAATGAGTTTCACATATCTAAACGACTCCAAACCTTTTGCTACTGATCACACTTGATAAATAAATTATTTTAAGCCTTCTGGAATAATAAAAATATCAGCTTTAAGCATCGAACCCGGAAATGGCTTTTAATCGCCCTATTAAGCGTTTTAGCGCATAGTATGTACTAAGACTATTTTTAAACATACAAGGGTGATACCTACTGATATTTGAGGCAAATTATAATATTCTAATAGTAAGCAAAGGTGTTAAACTCAGACTTCAGTTTTGAGCTTTTCGGCTTATGTGAAATTACCAAAATACCCCTACGGGGCATAGTTTGGTTATAATTGATAAATTTCACATATATACTTTAACCTACTGTTATAACTCATTAAATTGAGTATGTTTGCTGATTACATCAGGCCTGTAACTCAGGTTAACACTTAAACTCTTTTACAACCTTTAAAATGACCAAACTACCTCTACGGGGCATAGTTT